>CM033476.1:323240607-323273551 GCA_019447015.1 Hymenochirus boettgeri | reverse complement strand
CGGGGATACTATATAATATTGAGAATTACTGGTATTAATACATAAACTGTAGTTCTGGTTGGTACGGGATACTATATATATGAGAATTACTGGTATTAATACATATACAGTAGTTCTGGTTGGTACGGGGATACTATATAATATTGAGAATTTGTTTATTATTACATATACTGTAGTTTCTGGTTGGTACGGGATACTATATAATGTGAGTAATACTGTTTTAATACTAACTGTAGTTCGGGTTGGTACGGGGATACTATATAATATTGAGAATTACTGGTATTATTACATATACTGTAGTTCTGGTTGGTAGTGATACTATATAATTTTGAGAATTACTATATCAATACATATACTGTAGTTTTGGTTGGTACGGGGATACTAAAATATTGAGAATTACTGGTATTAATACATATACTGTAGTTCTGGTTGGCACAGGGATACTACATGATATTGAGAATTACTGGTAAATATAAATCCGTAGTTTCTGATTGGTAAAAGGATACTATATATACTTAGAATGACTGTTATTAATACATATACTGTAGTTCTGGTTGGTACGGGGATACATATAATATTGAAATTACTGGTAATAATACATATACTGTAGTTCTGGTTGGTACAGGATACTACTATATATTAAGAATCACTGGTATTAA
This sequence comes from Hymenochirus boettgeri, assembly GCA_019447015.1. Lineage (NCBI taxonomy): Eukaryota > Metazoa > Chordata > Amphibia > Anura > Pipidae > Hymenochirus > Hymenochirus boettgeri. The sequence continues at coordinate 323,272,892 of CM033476.1, read as the reverse complement.
TACATATACTATAGTTCTGGTTGGCACAGGGATACATATATATTGAGAATCACTGGTATAATACATATACGTAGTTCTGGTTGGTACGGGGATACTATATAAAATTGAGAATTACTGGTATAATACAATACTGTAGTTTCTGGTTGGTACGGGATACTTATAATATTGAATTACTGGTATTAATACATATACTGTAGTTCTGGTTGATACAGGGATACTATTTAATATTGAGAATTACTGGTATTAATACATATACTGTAGTTCTGGTTGGTACGGGGATACTATATATATTTGAGAATTCTGGTATTAATACATATACGTAGTTTTGGTTGGTACGGGGGTCTATATAATATTGAGATTACAGGTATTAATACATATACTTATAGTTCTGGTTGGTACAGGCATACTATATACCGTATATACTCATGTATAAACGAGTTTTCAGGCCTGTAAAAATTTATACTCGAGTCAGAAACTTACATGAGAAATCTGGGAGCCACTCGCTCACTCCCACGCTCCTTATAATAGGGGATACTATATAATATTGAGAATTACTGGTATTAATACATATACTGTAGTTCTGGTTGATACAGGGATACTATTTAATATTGAGAATTACTGGTATTAATACATATACTGTAGTTCTGGTTGGTACGGGGATACTATATAATATTGAGAATTACCTGTTTATTATTACATATACTGTAGTTTCTGGTTGGTACGGGATACTATATAATTGAAATACTGGTATTTAATACTAACTGTAGTTCGGGTTGGTACGGGATACTATATAATATTGAGAATTACTGGTATTATTACATATACTGTAGTTCTGGTTGGTAGTGATACTATATAATTTTGAGAATTACTATTATCAATACATATACTGTAGTTTTGGTTGGTACGGGGATACTAAATAATATTGAGAATTACTGGTATTAATACATATACTGTAGTTCTGGTTGGCACAGGGATACTACATGATATTGAGAATTACTGGTAATAATAAATCCGTATTCTGATTGGTAAAGGATACTATATATACTTAGAATGACTGTTATTAATACATATACTGTAGTTCTGGTTGGTACGGGGATACATATAATATTGAAATTACTGGTAATAATACATATACTGTAGTTCTGGTTGGTACGGATCTATATATATTAAGAATCACTGGTATTAATACATATACTATAGTTCTGGTTGGACAGGGATACATATATATTGAGAATACTGGTATAATACATATACGGTAGTTCTGGTTGGTACGGGGATACTATATAAAATTGAGAATTACTGGTATAATACAATACTGTATTTCTGGTTGGTACGGGATACTTATAATATTGAATTACTGGTATTAATACATATACTGTAGTTCTGGTTGATACAGGGATACTATTTAATATTGAGAATTACTGGTATTAATACATATACTGTAGTTCTGGTTGGTACGGGGATACTATATAATATTGAGAATTACTGGTATTAATACATATACTGTAGTTTTGGTTGGTACGGGGGTACTATATAATATTGAGATTTACAGGTATTAATACATATACTATAGTTCTGGTTGGTACAGGCATACTATATACCGTATATACTCATGTATAAACTGAGTTTTCAGGCTGTAAAAATTTATACTCGAGTCAGAAACTTACATGAGAAATCTGGGAGCCACTCGCTCACTCCCACGCTCCTTATACTGGCGCACCAGCTGACATCACTGCCTGGTGCCGTGTAGGGACGTCAGCCGGCGCTTCAGTATCTGGAGCGTGGAAAAGAGCGAACGGCTTTCGGATTTTTCATGTTAGTTACTGAAGGAATGGGGAGCTTCCACCACTGGACTTGCATTTTTCTCCTTACAGCCGTGTCCCAGCACCAAAGGAGATAATAACTCTCAGAACAAGAGAGGAGAAAAATGCAAGTCCAGTGGTGGAAGCTCCCCATTCCTTCAGTAACTAAAATGAAAAATCCGAAAGCCGTCGCTTCTTTCCACGCTCCAGATACTGAAGCGCCGGCTGACGTCCCTACACGGCACCAGGCAGTGATGTCAGCTGGTGCGCCAGTATAAGGAGCGGGGAGTGAGCGAGTGGCTCCCAGATTTCTCATGTAAGTTTCTGACTCGAGTATAAATTTTTACAGCCTGAAAACTCGTTTATACATGAGTATATACGGTATATAGTATGCCTGTACCAACCAGAACTATAGTATATGTATTAATACTGTAATCTCAATAATATATAGTACCCCCGTACCAACCAAAACTACAATATGTATTAATACCAGTAATTCTCAATATTATATAGTATCCCCGTACCAACAGAACTACAGTATATGTATTAATACCAGTAATCTCAATATTAAAAATGTATCCCTGTATCAACCGAACTACAGTATATGTATTAATACCAGTATTCTCAATATTATATAGTATCCGTACCAACCAGAACTACAGTATATGTATTAATACCAGTAATTCTCAATTAATAGATTCCCTGTACCAACCAGAACTACAGTATATGTATAACCAGTGATTCTCAATATTATATAGTATCCCTGTACCAACCAGAACTATAGTATATGTATTAATACCAGTGATTCTTAATATTATATAGTATCCCTGTACCAACCAGAACTACAGTATATGTATTATTACCAGTAATTCTCAATATTATATAGTATCCCCCCTACCAACCAGAACTACAGTATGTATTAATAACAGTCATTCTAAGTATAATATAGTATCCTTTTACCAATCAGAACTACGGTATTTATATTAATACCAGTAATTCTCAATATCATGTAGTATCCCTGTGCCAACCAGAACTACAGTATATGTATTAATACCAGTAATTCTCAATATTATATAGTATCCCCGTACCAACCAGAACTACAGTATATGTATTGATACTAGTAATTCTCAAAATTATATAGTATCACCGTACCAACCAGAACTACAGTATATGTAATAATAACAGTAATTCTCAATATTATATAGTATCCCCGTACCAACCAGAACTACAGTATATGTATTAATAACAGTGATTCTCAACATTATATAGTATCCCCGTACAACCAGAACTACAGTATATGTAATAATAACAGTAATTCTCAATATTATTAGTATCCCCGTACCAACCAGAACTACGTATATGTATTATACCAGTAATTCTCATATTATATAGTATCCCCGTACCAACCAGAATACAGTTTATGTATTAATACCAGTAATTCTCCTATTATATAGTATCCCGTACAACCAGAACTACAGGATATGTATTAATACCAGTAATTCTCAAATTTATATAGTATCCCCGTACCAACCAGAACTACAGTATATGTATTAATACCAGTATTCTCAATATTATATAGTATCCCTGTACCAACCAGAACTACAGTATATGTATTAATGCCAGTAATTCTCAATATTATATAGTATCCCTTTATCAACCAGAACTACAGTATATGTGTTAATACCAGTAATTCTCAATATTATATAGTATCCCTGTACCAACCAGAACTACAGTATATGTAATAATTCCAGTAATTCTCAATATTATGAAGTATCCCTGTGCCAACAGAACTACAGTATATGTATTAATACCAGTTAATCAATTCAATGTATTTGCCATTACCACATCTGGTGGAGACAGTTCCACAGTTTCACTATTCTCAATGTACACGGTCAGATGTTCTTCTGATTGGATTTCTGACAACCTCAATGATTGGAAATTCAGTCTGGGGTGCTGCAGATCATCCCTTAAAAATGTTGGTGATGGTAATTTTGATCGATATTGTGATCGTAATATGGATCACAAAATAACCATGTTGAAAGCAGCCATTGGTGTCAGGCAGAAATGTTGTGTCATTTGTACCCATCACATCTATTGGACAGAAAACCCCTGAGCGAAGACACACGTGGAGGACGGCCGTTTGAGGTGATAATCGCACGTGTGTATGCGTTGCCTCGGGCGCCGTTTGTCAATTTGCCATGGGCGGTCAACGAACGACACCTGAGGGAACGCATACACACGTGCGATTATTGTCTGAAACGGCCGTTCCCAGCGTATGTGTCTTGCGTCGGCGGTTGTACATTGGTGTGTCTATCCCATAAACAGGGGTATGTACCAAGAGCCGTTATGCTATTTGTGTCTAAAGTATGTTAAGCAAAGTAATAAGTGTTAACGTGATTTTGAGACACAACTAACAGCAGATGCGATGTTTTTGCAAAAACTTGCGCACCTGCTGCAACATATAGTATAATCTACCCAGCCGATAACAGCCCTTAAGATGTCATCTCTAACGGCAGCAGAACGCTGGCATTAAAGATTCGCAAACCAAACGATATTCCCAATGCGCTGGGAGCCACTATCGGCGTGGTGCATGGTTACAGGGGGCAATAGAGAGTGATAGCCTGAGAGGACGTGTGTACGGACTTTAGGTTTGTAGCGTTTGTCCAGAATATATAACCCCTCGCATCTGAGCTGAGCTGATGACTACTTACTGACCAGGCACCTTCTGTCTTTCCTTTGCAGCTGAACTTTTCACACCAATACAAAGCAGAAATTTGCTCCTGATGGGTAGTGCTACATTGTAGCAGGTAAATAAGAAAATCCCTTTTATGGGTTTAGACCACTTCAATATGGAATATCTCAGGGAGAGATCAAAGGAAGGAATCACCATGAAAGACCTAAAGAACATTAAAGGTTCGTACACACATGTGATCACAGGTGCCAACCCACATCGATGATGCCACGTGTGTACAACTTTTATACGCAACTCTTCATACAGACGTCTGATTTGGTGACGGACCCCGACTGCCGAGCGCACGTCACAGTGCGACGACGGCCAAATTTGCACGTGTGTATGACCCCAGCCCATGACTATTGGAGGAAACGTCCGTTCGTCATGCACATGGCACCCAAGCGGTCGGGAGTCTGTCACCAAATCGGACGTCTGTATGAAGCTTAAGAAATAACCCCCTCCAATTAGAATTACTCAGGGTGAGGACCTGCGGATCTGTCTATAGATGTCTAATCCAGGGGCGGAACTGAGGGGGAGCAGGGGGAGAACAACGCCGGGGGCCCGGGAGCAAAAAGGGCCCCATCTTCTTATTTCCTATATAAATATAGCCCTCCCAGAAAACCAAGTGGATGAAGCAGGGATAGGGGCCCCATCAAAGTTTTGCTGGGGGGCCCAGTGATTCCTAGTTACACCACTGGTATAATCTATCTAATGTATTTAGCGCTGGCAGTTTTCTCTATCTAATATTAAATGCAAATTTAAGTTAGTGTATTTGTGTAGTGGGTGGGGATAAAGGTGACTGTCAGTCATATGTCAGTCATAGGGTAACAAGGGCACCCCTCCCCAGAACATTGGCATATCATTACTTATATGCACGATCAGCTGATCATGGATCAGCTAGGGAAGGGATTGTGGGCCTCTTATCCCCCCCACCCCCCCACCCCGCAGCCACAGGCCGATGTTCCACCATGGTGATGATACTTATCTTCCATGATCCTCTCCTGCCTAGTTCTCACCATGCAGTACTCTCTTAGCGGGGACCACAGCAGGTAAGGAGCACAGTTAACCCAACCCAAAGGTTCGTACACACATGCGATTGTGGTCCCAAACTGTGACGCACAATATGTACGAACTAACGTTCTGGCCGATAATCGGCCTGTGTAGGACTTTTCGGCCAAAATGGTCGGTCGTGCAACGTCCTTTGGACATTAAAGCGCCTGCAACACGGGCCGTTTATCGCCCAAAATGTTCGTTTGTACACATCTGCGCCGGGGTCGGGACTCATGATTGCACGTGTGTACGAACCTTAACCAATCTTACACCAGGAGCGGTGGTAACGTCCTTTTACCTTGAAACCACCATATTGCATTTCACTGATATCTGATATCTGAGAGATGTAAGTCTAACCTAAAATGCTGCCTAATGTTATTTTATCTCTCGTTTTGCTTCCTGGTTCTTCTGGTAGCAGTTGCAGTCATGGTTTTAACAGATGAAATCAGAGCCAATGAGTATGCCATTCCCTTAGCATGATACTCGTGTGAGCACGTGTGAGCGCATAATGAGCTTTGAGAGCTTGTTTTTTTTTGGGGGGTTATTTACCTTATATTTGAGGGGGCACATGCCCTATATGCAGCACACTTCAATTCATTAACATCAACCAGAACCGGTTTAAACCTCTCCTAATATACCACATTAAAAAAAGGTTTACCATGCTTGCTTAGCTTTACAGAGCATTGTTGCATATTGTTTGTTTTCCAAATAAAAAAAGCAGCAGAGGGTAAGTTCCTTTTAAAAAACATCCAGGACAGATGAACAATCCCTTCCCTAGCGGCTGCTGAATATTAGATGGCAGCGCGGTGTCTGGGTAACAATTTTGTGAATTCCTTTGCCACCCAAGATATCATTAACATGGGTACAATTCTCTGAGAGGATCCGGTTAGTTTGGTTCTGTATCAGTGTAAGAGAGAAGTGGACTGCAATGCTTGCCAGCAGTCGCCTCAATGCCAGCCTAACAGCTGAACTAACAAGGGCTCTTATTCTCCATTCATTCATTCCACAGGAGGGTTTTATATTGGAAAATGACAGCTTCAAACTCACCCCCCCCCCTCTCTTCCTCCTCCAAACGCCGCATCACCCTTGTCTCCTTTACAGACTGTGACCTCCTTTCTGCCTCCTGGCAATCATACGTCTGCTCTGATCTATTGTGCTTTGAGGGCAGGGCCTCACACTAGATGTATGGAACACCAATTTTCTGGAGTAAATGATCAGTAATAATAAGGGGCATTGCGAATATCAGGAGAAGATAAAGATGTAGAGGATGGTCTGCATGTGTGTGGCAGGTTGTCGTATGACTGTACTGCAGGTCGAAGTTGGTTAGAAGGCTGGGTACACACCCCACCCGAGCCATCAGCTGCCACAATATTTTGGTTGATCGGGTCAAAATAAACGTTTTGTTAACTATTATCGTTTTTTTTTTCTTCTGGCAACCAATACGTTTATTGATCGGTAATCTGTGGGTCTGGAAGATTGGTCCGAAATTGGACCGTGTCTACCACCACCCTATACATCTACAAAATGTCTTGAAAAGGCCGTCAGATGCGAAAAATATGTCGTTCTGTATTTATGCCTATCTCAATAGGAGGACATCTGTGACCTGGGAACCATAAGCAGATTGTGGCAGGGGTCAAAGGAACTTTTATGTTTGAGGAATAGGATGTCCCATGTTGAACTGCTGACAGGTCACATGAATAATGGGTGAGAAACATCTGTTAGCCTTATCTACAAGCTGAGAATTCCTTGAACTTGTGGAGCCCCAACAGTATGTTATATATAACCAGGGAAGCTACTGCATTGACTGTTATTATTATTTTCTAGGTGTCAACGTGATGCTAAGGAAAATTGCGGTGGCAGCAGCATCAAAACCGCGGTGGAGATAAAGCAAGACGGAGAGTCGTTCTACATCAAAACCTCGACAACCGTCCGGACCACGGAAATCAACTTTAAAATCGGAGAGGAGTTTGATGAGCAGACGGTGGATGGACGTCTATGCAAGGTATTAGGTTTAAACGCAAATATAGAATTTCCATGGTTTATCTTTTATTTGGGTTTATAATATTCTTTTTGCATGTGTGCAAAATGGTTAAAGTACATCATTTCAATTTTTTACATTTTATTTTTATAGGATAAAGGCAAGTAGCCAATCAAAACTTGTATGCCCAATGGCTGAGTCAAATAACCAATCAGAACATTAAACACTGGCAGTTTAGTTTTCCTACAATTAAACAGCAGAAAAACATGTGACAGCCGGAGACGAATATTGCAATACACATAGAACCGCATTACTTTTAAATATTGTCCTTGCGTTAGGGTTTATCCTGCGGTGCCCCCAGTGAAAATATAACGTAATAGAGAAAAAAGCACCTACTGGGGCACCCAAAGGACTAATTCATGCCAGCCTATTAGGACTAATGCTACACAGTATAAAACAGGAAATATAAACTCCTAATAGAAAATACAATGCTTTATTATATCACAATAAAAAATAAACATCAACATCCCACCCCTTTAATAACATATAAGTCTATCTATACAAGAGGTAGTGGAGGGCTGAATAACCACAGATGGTAAAAACCAACAGTGGCTTTTACTAGGGGTCTCTTTGTACTGTAGATCCATATGGCCAAGCAATCCGTGTAGTGGTAATAAACAGTCTAGAAAAAGGCACAGTCCTGGATCACAGTGGTAGCCAAATAGAGCTGTGGAACTGGCTTACTCTGCCCAATAATGATGATTCCCAGGGGACAATCCACTCCAGGACTTACTAAATCAGGAGCCTCACCATTTTAAAGGTGCAGTAAACACCAACATTTTTGTTGCTGTTTTTTTTTTTTAGGTATTAGAAGCCATTGCCCCTTGAAGCCTTTATATGCCTGGACCTATGATACTGTGTCCCTTACCTGCTAGACAGGCTCATGTTGGGTTGGGTATTGTGGGACTGACAGGAGAGGAGGGTTCTGGGAGAAGCAGGATATCACAAGATTAGAAAAAGGAATTTGCACACAGGGTCCATATCACTAACTCAAGTCCAACAGGAACGTCTTTACGAATTGGTTTAACTTCAAGACAAATACAAAGTAAGTGTAGAATATATGTATTAGTCCCTAAAAATAATAAGACCATTTACTAAAAAGACTCATTCTTTAAAGCCATGGGAACATTTTGTGCCGTTTTCCACTTGCCCTTTAAGCCTGTTCTGTAGTGTCGGGTATAGAGGATTTGGGAAATGTGTCACATCCACTAATATAGCAGACCCTGAGTCATTATGGGTAAAATGAGGTAATGCTGAACCATTGCCCCAGTGAAATCCTGCACCGTTACATGGTTGTGCCTGCTGTGCCAATTCCACTTAAACTGGCGGTTTGTTACAGCCCAAGTAATCCTTAAAGTGCCAGGACAGATTCACCATAACTGGTTTGGTGTAATAATATAATAATAAATAAAAGATATTTTAAACCTGACCTAGGGAAACAATTGGATTCCATTCTTTGTCTGTTGTTTACAATAGAAAGACCCAGCAGGAAAGACTAGTCAGTAATTGCCCCCCAAGTTGTTTTATATAATTAAAAGCGTCCCCCCATCAAAAACCACTACAGAGTTACATTGTAGTTAAGGTCGATAAAGGACACAGTCCAACAACCTCTGTAACCATTAGGAAGGACTAGAACTCAACTTGAACCGAGTTTGAGCCGAACTATTCGAGTTCGAACGGACTCGAACTTCTTGAACTATCCCGACTGGATATATCGAATCCGTGAGTAAAATTCTATAATACCTATACGCGAGTAAATATCGAATTTTGAATCGTGATTAAATGTCTATTATACTAACGCGAGTATCGAATCCGCGAGTAAATGTCTATATACCTATACCGGTATCGAATCGCGAGTAAAATGCATTATACCTATACGAGTATCGAATCCCGCGTAATGTCTATATACTATCCGAGTATGAACTCGAGTATCGTTACCTATACGCGAGATCGATCCGGTAAATGTATACATCCGCTATCAGTAAAGCATCCATACCGGTAAATATCGATCTGAATCCGTGATTAATAAAGTCTATTATACCTATACGAGTATCGAATCCGCGAGTAAAATGTCTATTATACCTGCATCGAATCCGCAGTAAAAAGTCATTATACCTATACAGAGTAGATATCGAATTCTCAATCCGCAAGTCGTTCATGGGATAATTATTGAAGTTTCGAAGCGAGAGCTCAAAAGTACCGAGTGAGAGTAAAATAGATTTTTCAAAGTCCTGAATACTTTCAAAAGTTCGGCCATCTCTAGTAACCATAATTCCTTCTAGATGACCAAAAGAAATGAACAGGCTACCCATTCCAGAGTTCATTGTGGGTATTATCATTGACCAGCACAAATCTAAAGGGCATGTTCACCCCTCAAACAAAAAATAATATAAGGTAAATACCCCTCCCCCATCTCCTGACAGATGTAGCTGGATACACACCATGTAATATTTTGGCCCGATCAAATGAGAGTTCCGTGTTTTGGTTGATCGGTCCAAAATACTTGCATGGCTTTTCGGATGTGACCGACTGTTTATCCGACGAACGCACAATTCAACATGAAAACCAAGGCAACTTTTGCAATGACTGCAGTCTTTCCTCCTGGCTGACCGGTTGGTCGAAGAAGGATCTGACAAAAAGATCTGACAAAAGGTTTTCGACTCCTCTCCAAGCTTGCATGAGCTAAGAGGAGATGTAGTGAATAATGTACCCCTAAATTATAAGGCTATTATTATCATTGTATCCCATTGTGATCCATTAGGTGGGTGGATTATATGGCATTAGACGGGTGCGCGCGCAGGGGTGGTCAAGTTGGGGTAAAAACGAACCAGTTCCATAGGTGAGAGCTCATTTCTAATTTCAAGGGGTTTGATCTAATCTCTTTTAATGGGGAACAAACTCCCACAGAGTTTATAGAAAGACTCAAAAGTGATCATCCCCTATAATGAGGCTGGTCACACACCACAACAATATTCGCCACACACTAGTGGCGAACGGACCATTTTAACAAGAACTAGCCAGTTTCATAGATAAGCTATTCTGTCCTTTTGACTCTCTTCAATTTGCATATCTGCATTTGTATGTAAGAGATGGAGCTGCCATACGTGGTCATTCTTAAAACCTGAGAGCAAGAAGACATCCTATTTCTATACAGACATAAATAAAATTATTATAATGCATTTGCTACTTCTCTTCGTATCTAATATACAATGCTTATATAGATTTAGTTTAACATGGGATTATTTGAAATTCTACTTTACGGTGTTCCGCATCACTGGCAGTGAGATATAACAGTTAAAGTGAGAGTTATAGTTCAGCAGTAGCTAGTGAGCATGTCTAGTATGACAGATGTTAGATAACTGCCCCCCCCTTTCTCTCTCTCTCTTGCTGATTTATTAGTCTCAGTGTTAGCTCAAAAAACTTCCATTGTCTTGTGTGAAAGGAAAATCATCACTATTTAATAAGGACCAACCGGCACAGCGCCAACCCAGCACAACCCTCTAATTAGCTATCCTACACTTACTAGTCATCTACTATTAGCCACAGTGCTCGTGGTCCCTCCTTGTATGGCCGTGCGTGCAGAATATACCATCTGTGCACATGCAAAATTTACATTGTGTGTTACATAGCACAATACCTGTGTGCAGCTTGGCAAAGGTTTACAGACTAAAGGCCATGTCTACCATTAAAGCGAAAAATGGGTCAATTTTCAGTTACCTGCCACCAACCCCAACTGATTTATTCAGCACATATATATATATTATTAACCAGATATTTAAGGATAATCATTGTCCCATTCTGTCAGAGTCATGGCCCCTCCCTCCATGCAGTCAATCAAGGCTGTGACAACTGACATCAAAACCAATGATTGACTGCTGTTTCACCTGCTGCCTCCTCTGCACATGTGGGCTGATAACTGACAGTCACCAGTTTTTGTTTTTAAAGGGTGGACATGCCTTTAGGCTGGGTACATACACAGCATATATTTTGGCCGACCGACCGATTCACGCACCTTTCGATCGGTCGGCCGAAAATTACTCCTGTGTACCCTATGGAACTCTGATGCTTGGGGGTCCTATATATAATGCTGGGCTTGTTATATTGTATATATGGTGTATAATTGGGCTCAGTGTGTGCATAGTCCACTTATGTGCTACTTGCTAATTGTGTGTTATGATACCATTGGGTATTAAGTGTATTCAGGTTTCAATATGCTGGGTATTTCGCATCTTTTTTAAGTAATTTATTTTGAAATATTGTAAGAGTTGCAGAGGGCAACCTTGTGACATAGTATGAATGGCCCGGAAAGAAAATGGTGGGCCTGGCTTATTCACACAAGAATGAACAATACATGTTACTTGGATGGTCTGTCCCTCTCGGTGACACATGCATATGATGTAACTGTGCCCCGCGATCCTAATTGTGTTCCGAGCTTCTAAACTTCCGATCAGGAAGAATTATTTAGTGCCATTGAGAAAGCTCAGTAGTAGAGCGAAATGCGTTTGAGCTTGGTTGCTTCCCCCTTACCAGCATTTTGTACCTATTACACTGGATCTCCATGGTCCCCTCTGCTGACAAACATGTGACTTATTGTTTTCTGTGCCGGACGTTCTACTTTTGGACTGAGCAGTGACCTGACTGATAAGTATAATGTCTACCATATCTTGATTTGTATTTAGGTGCAATTTGTTCTGTTTTAACATCTGTAGGGGGAGGGCAGTGGGCATGGGAGTATCCCAATCAGGGGCTCTATCTCTACGTACAATAAATATTCGTTTATAGCACATTATCCCCTACTTTGCCTTTTCTTTTTTTATATGATGTTTATAGGGGGTGGCCTTTTGGTTAAGCTCCACCCCATCTCAGTCTGGGAAACTATCCAATGGCAAAAACGCTTCTCATACCATTAGTAGGCTCTTGGCCTTGAAGGGGGAAGAACAATGCTATAGTTGTTTTTAATGTTCCCATAGTCTTACCTGGCGCCACTCCCATTACTTACTACTGACGTTAGGGGCTTAATGTAGATTGTAAGCTGTTATTCTTCTGGGGGACGTTGCAGAAATGTCGACAGGTTAAACTTTGGGGCAATATATGTGACAGCTGATTCAATTTATTGGTTAAAATGTTGATTTGGTGTGTAAGGTCTTAGTAGTGTAAGGCCACCTGGTACCCAGACAGCTGCTGCATAAGGTCCCGTGGAGTGTCCATGTTTTATGAGGACCCATCCGACCAATGAAAATGTACTGGTTTGGTCAACTGCTCACGACTGACATAAATTTCACATTTGGACCGACATATATCAACATATGTGACCGACATCATCAAACATGTGTGACCGACATACATCAAACATGTGTGCGGCCCTAAGATGAAGTTAATGATTCGAGGGGTGATTTGTAGCTTTTAGAGATTTCTAAAATTCCTCCCTAACCACCCTTTGTATCTACAGATCAATCAATATGGCAGCTGTCTTTATTGACTGTTCCCCTTCCCCCCCATTACCACCAACCCCAATCACTTCTGCTGTCCCCTGTTTAGGATGAAAGTCAAGAGAGAAAGGATGGAAATGTCGTGTTAGTTTCTAAGGAATGTACTTCCACTAGGACACAGTTGTCTCTCTAGCATGATGAATGTGATGATGGGGAGGATAGAATATCCTTGTCTGGAGGCTCTGTTTGTTATGCAATTAAAAGTGACAAATGTTTGACTTGTCCTTTGTTCTCTACGAGCTTGGCCAAAGGAGAGTGAGAACAAAATGGTTTGTGAGCAGAAACTTCTTAAAGGAGATGGACCCAAGACAGCCTGGACCAGAGAACTAACCAACGATGGGGAACTTATCTTGGTATGGCCCATAAAGTACATTTCGGAATTATTAAACGTAACTGCTGGGATATGTCTGTAATATTCTAATAATATTAATTATATTATTTATAAATTAATAATAATAATAATATAATAATTATATATTTCCCATGGCCCTTGGATGCGTGGTGCTGTGGATATAATATTTGACTCAAAGGGAGGTGCTACCAGAAGTAGAGGAGATGGGAAGAAAGGGGGGCAGCACTTACCAGCACTTACATTTTTAGGCAAACTGATAACAATTCTAATTTTAAAAATAAAAAGGGAGACAATATAAATCGTTTCGTTTAAATGGGCTAATTTGTCCCAACCAATCAGATCTTACATTTGAAAGCTAACACTGATGGTTGGGGCAAAATGAGCACCATTTTTCACGATGTGAACTTTTATTGAATCTCCCTGATAGTAGTTTAAGTCCATATTCATGAGAGATCACCTAAACTACTAATTTATTTTCCTCGCCTACATGATATATCAGATATTATTAGATTATTACAACCAGGTATTTAAGTTTAATTATCTGACAGTGTAAACTGGCGGCTCCTCCCCCTGCAGTCAATCAAGGCTGTGACTGCTGGATCCTAAACGATGATAGCCAATGATTGACTGCTGATTCCCCTCCTATGCAACGCTCAATCTTACAAAAAGCTCACTGAGAAGAGGAAGTAGGTGAATACCTTTCCATAAGGGGAAAATGACTTAAGATGGGTACACACCATCCATTCTTCATCCTGAGCGATTGTCATTTCAGTGTATCAGTCAATCAGGCCAAAATATTGGAGGGTTCCTCCGTGTGGCTGTGACCGACCAAAGGCATTTGTTTGTCCGAATCAGATAAACGTGCCGATCATGCAGTCCTCTATGGACCGCTCGCTTGGTTGAGTCCTTCATCCTGGCCAACTGGTCCGAAGTGCTGAACGGTCGGTCGGGACAAAGAATTTTGAGGTGTGTACCCAGCCTTGTGATTAAAATCTGATTACAAATACACTAATATATGGTAGAAATAGCAGTTGGGATTTCGGGCAGATAACTGACAATTCACCAGTTTTTTGTTTTAAGGGTGGACATGGCCTTTAATACCTTACCACCATAGGCTGTCCATCCAAATGCTTTCTGTTAATTACATTTCCATCTCTTTCAGACCATGACTGCCGATGATGTCGTCTGCACACGGATTTATAATCAGGGACTAAATGTTGCGAACTCTTGCTTCCATCTTGCTGTCTTAACCTAGTCTTCGACTCTTCGTAATCTTTGACAACCTTACACGTGAGTGTTTCCGTTAACAGGACACTGCTGACCCAAGGCTCCTTCCGGAGGAGGATTCTTGGATATTACTATAAGATGAATGGACCTTTATTTTTTTTCATCTTACTTGCAAGGTTGTAAGGTCTAGGAGTTCACTTAAGAAATCTCATTATATTCCTGCCTAGACACGTTCCCATGGGTAGAGGTGTAATCGCACTTTCCTCCTCTTAGCTCAGAATTAGAAGCACAAGGTATTGCCCTTACTATTAATGCAATGCCCTCAGATACCTATGCCCATAAATTCTACTCTCCAGATCTTAAGTTCCATCTTAATTCCATCTCTATGGTCGTTTGGGATACTTGGCTTAATAGATGACACTACACGATTTTCAATTCCACCTTAACAGCATTAGGAATTGGGCTGTATCAGTCTTTTATCTAAATGCAGTTCTTTCTGATAGAACCTATGCAAGCAGTTCATAGGCTATGCTAAATAATGACTTTATGGTGCACTAGTTTAACCCAAATGGTAGAGGATAAAGAAAAACTTGATGTAATTTCTCCCTTTACTTTATATAAAGCCAATAAAAAGTAAATATTACAAACTGGACTTTGGCTTCGGTTGACTTTGTAATGTTAAGACCAGATATAAATAGACTGCAAAAGATTCTGTATGAAGAGGGTGTAAAAGAGGGGTAAAAGTTAATCTGCAGGAACCAATCAGCTGTGAGCTCCCATCCCCATATAATTTCACACATTGGTTTCATGTCAGACGATAAACTGCATTCATGGGACTGAGAGATTTAGGTGAGCTGAATAATAATATAATAAGAAGAAGAATGAAAAAAAATTGCAGGGTAAACAAGGGCACGTTAGGTAGATCAAAGCTGCTGTTAATGTCATTATTTGGTTAGAGTTGCAGTTTATAGGACGCCACACTCCCTTTAAAAAGCAGACAATGGAAATTATGTCTGTTGTTGTTAATAGCCGTACATTTATACAGGTTGTAGTAGGCGTTGCGATTCGGTAGTCTACGTGTCTTAGAACTGCTATTGCCCTGTTTGTCTCTATACAATATGTAGTATTTTATTGTCACTGTGTTCGTGTCTTTTTTTAATTAAACAGTAAATTTTAGCAACATGAGTTATGTGGTTATTTAAAGGCTAATTAACTACATCGATTGTATATGTTTATTATAAAGCGACACTAGGGTAAACAACGCTGTACGTAGGTACTGACAGTTTCGGACCTTTATCGCACTTATAGCTCCTGAGGCTAACGAACTTTCAGGTCGGTCTCAGGATTATCTGAAAATCTTCCTCGCCCGTGGTCATCTTCCTGTAATAAAGTATAGGGAGCTGTCGGGGGGCTGAGGGAAATCTGTTAACCAAAACACAACAATTACAATGATGGGAAAAAATCAAAACTATAAAGCCTAAAGAATATTATTTGGTGATGTGATGGAACACGGAAGGGCGTCTGAATATGTGGTTTTGGGCATTGATGTCATGTGACTTATATGCATGAATTGCTGGGAAATTTGCAACCTTTATTATGCAAAACAATGCACCATTATTCCTCCCGATACAGAGCCACACACAGCCGTTGCCTACAAGTCCTGGTGGGATTTTTTAACCGACGATCGACAATGGACAATTAATTGTCACACACAAAGGCGTAGAAGGAATGGCCTTTAGCGAACTGGGAGCCGGCGCCTCATTATCTCATGGGATAACGAATGAAAAACCAGTTTGATCTTCCATCTGAAAGAGAATTCTAGAGCCGTCCTGGGATGGCATTGAATAGATTTGTTCATTCTTATGGGGTCAAGGGTAATGGAGAAAGATTACAAACCAAGGGATTGTCCATTGACAAGTCAAAGACCACTACACAATACTGAGGCCTAGATAGTCTAATGAAAGGCAAAAGGAAAAGTGTATTTTATAATCTGGGCTATACATCTGTTGAAGAATATAAAACTTCTTTGGGTTGGAGTAAGATAAAGAACAGCTGTACACAGCTGCTGTCCCCGGAGGATCATCATGTTGGTTACCATCATAAGTCCTGGTAATGCCCTTCCTGGCAAGAATTTTTAGTTGCATGTAGAAGCTTTAATAAAAGAACACAGAAAGAACTGAATTAGCTCCAATCACTGCAGATTACCACAAAATCTTTATTCATTGGCTGTGGACATCTATCTATAGAATTCAATTGTTCATTGGCCACTGTATTAGATGTTGTGAACAAGGGGGGTTTCAGATTGGCCTGATGACAATGACTTATACATACATAGTCACACTAACTCCCACCTCTTTACAACCAACCAATCACCATGGGCCAGTTCATCATTTGACCATCATTTAAATTATATTATGAGGCTGGGTATACACCACGCAATTTTGGGCTGACAGACCAAATTTCGGGCAGTGAATATTGAGTGATATTGAGCCCGGCCTCTACGTTTGCCACGACTGTTTGCCATTGGTGGACCACGTGTACCCAGCCTAAACAAGCAGGTCTGACATTAGCCCAAAAATACCGAACTCCATAATAACTGACTTATGGCCTTCTTCTTAAAAATATTTTTTTTCCAGTAAGTAACCAGCTACTTGCTTGGGAAGTCTAACCAATCTCACAGTCAAAAATATCCATTAGAGTTTTATTGGCAGGTGTTCATGGGCAAGTAGTCCCTATGCTTATTGTAAACAAATAAACAGGCTCTCAAGCTACTCCAGAGGCATAACTAACAGGGAGACAGAGCCTGCAACCGCAGAGGGGCCCGAACTTGTTGCTTTCCCATGACAAATACAGCCTGCATCCAGAAAACCAACTGTTGATGAAGCAGGGTAGAGGGGGCCCCATCTTAATTTTGCAGGGGGGGGGCCCAGTAATTCCTAGTTATGCCACTGGTTCACTCCAACCCATTGGGTCTTACTCTCAGACTGCCCCGTACCCAACAGTGGTGGGACATGCTTTAAATGACCTATGAAGGCCCCAACATGGCTAATAAACATCTCTTTGGCAGGCTATATGTCGATGGAGTCTCCCTCTCTCTTATCAATAAACCTGATCCGTCTGCAGAGAAAATTTTGTTTTATTTTTATTGAAAGAATCTGAGAATTTACAGGTTTTGGAGGTTCTTCAGTTCTAGGAACCTCAAAATTGGGACCTAAAAAAGATGTTTTCAAGCATAACGAATCCAAAGGAAGGTCTCCAGCTTCAACCATCATTAGAGTATTAGGTGGATACACACACTAACTATAAAGGTTCTGATATACTCTAGGGTCTGATATATAGGGAGTCGCCCACTGCGGGGGTTTCTGCAGTCTTGCCAATTCTACCACTAACGATCGTGCATGTGTGTAACAGCTTTACAGGAGAACCAGAGAACTGTCCTCTCTAACTGCGACTTGGCATGCAAATACATTTTTATGGATATTTTAGTGACTGTAAAACGACATGGTGTCTGTTTTGAATTAAGTGAGATGATTTGTGATGTGCACATTTGAGTCATTCATCACTTAGTAGGTAGGACAGTCTGGCCTAGAAAACTCGAAACGCGTGGTCAGATATTTGAGCTGAGATAGGAAATATAAAAGCAAAAGTGTGGACAGTAAAATTTATATTTGTCTCCCATTATTTTCTGGGACCCCCATGTTAATCTGAACTTAGTTTTGTGCCAAGTGACACGTTACAGTAATATTATAACCTGGATGTGCTGTGTTATGTTGATGGGGCTTCTTAAAACGAAATTAGCATGAAAGTGGCATATAAAATTAGCTTGGTTAGATTGTAGGGATCTCACTTATGGTGCTTGTTTATTTATTGCCTGTAGCCAAATGCCCTAACGATTCACATAATGGACACTTACCTACATTTTGGGTGCATGTTATTGGAAAACACCTCTTTGCTGCACATGCCTATTAGTATACAAGGGTAACAAGCCACTGAGGCCCCAAGAGTCCATTGATCATGTTCAAAGCTGTATCCTGTACATTGCACACAATTAATAACCCATCCTTACACTACGCACTCACCCTGCTATACTGCCCTCTATCGCCAATTGCCACGCCATAGGCATAAACTCCATTCTTAGCCAGACATGTGCATCCCATAATGCATGTGCTACAGACCCCTGTGTCCTCCAATCAGAGCTGTATTAAGGCCAAAATGGGCCCTAGGTAATTAGAAGATCTGGGACCCTAATATACATCATTACAATAATCCACATATTAACCAACTTTATCCCACAGGCTCTCAATAGTCAGTACATTAAAATAAAGAAGCAAAAGTCGTATTTTTCTGAGGCAGCAGTAAAGTTCTGATCACTTGGTTTCATGGGGTCTGAAATGTTATGTGGTGGGTGCACATTGACCCACCATTACATTGTCTGCACCATCGCTTGCTCCTCATGTTCTCCCCCATGTCCCCATTCATTGATTCATCTCTCCCTCACTCACTACTTGCAGGTTCCTTTTCTAGATCACAAGCATTAGATAGTGAATTAGTTGGACACACGCATCAAAGATTTATAGCGGTGGACAGACAGATTCCATTGGAAGCTATAAATTACACTACACACTGCTGGCATTAAAAAATCATGCTGAATCCAGTGCAAAACCATTATTATGTTTGTTGCACTGCAGGTCGCGCGCTATCGGTTAGTGCTACTTTAAAGGGCAACTCACCCTTAATCAAAAACATGGTCACTTGTCAGTTACCTGCCCAATCCATATTGATATAGTCAGCACATTATTAAATACATTACTACTAGATATAAAAGGTTAAAAGGTAATTATTGCCTCCTTTTGATAGGTAAGCTGGCTCCTCCCTCCATGCAGTCAATCAAGGCTGTGACTGCGACATCACAAACCAATGATTGACTGCTGTTTACCTGCTGTCTCTCTGCACTGCTCAAGCTTATAAAAAGCTCATTGAGCAGAGGGAGGAGGCAGATGCCATTTTCCAAAATGAGAGGAGTTATAATTAAATATTCTGGTTACAAATACATGTAAATAAACTGTAAAATAGCAGTTGGAGTTGTCGGCAGATAAGTCACTAGGGTAGACATTAACTCCTAAGGTGCTTGCAGCTCTGGGTTAACAAGCTTGAATGAAATGCACCATAGACAAACCACATTTACTACATAGGGCCATATTTATAAAAGCCTTTAACAATAAGAAATTTTTGCCATTTCGATTTTAAAACTTATGATCACGGTTGTTGTTGTACAGATATAATTTGTAATTGAATGATCGACTATATAATACCACTGAGGTACTTAGTACAGCATGGTATTGTACGGCCGCATGGTCATAAATATGAGTTCTGATACCAGGGTTACTGAATATGGCCCATATGTCACAGAGTGGCATTACACAGTCTAACTCAATAAAGCGATTTTATTTCACAGTTCCAGTTGTAACCAACTAGCCAAATTGTCTATAAGAAGCAACAAAAAAAGTGCACGCAAAAGCCTCTTTATTGGTTTAGCTTCATGGAGTCATTGCAACATATTTCATCCAACTGTTCCTAAAACCCCTTTAGAGAATGCTGTACAGGAAATAGATCAAATATAGGCGGCATGGTGGCATCAGTTAGCACTGATTCCTTGCAGGCATGGGGGGCTTTGGGTGCGAAGAGTCCTGAGTTCGATTCCACCCTTGGGGACACATCTGCAAGGAGTTTGTATGTTCTCCCCGTGCTTGCGTGGGTTTCCTCCGCGGGCACTCCGGTTTCACCCACAATATAAAGACATACTGATATGGTTGTATGTGTCAATAAATGTGCTTAGATTGTAAGCTTGTTTGAAGGTTATCCATTCATTAGATTGTAAGCTCTTCGAGGCAGGGCCTGATGTAAATGTATCCATGTAATTGGAAAGCGCCATGGAAGATGTTGGCATATATATAAATCCACAATAATAATATCTTAAATGCAAAAGCATGGAATCGATGTACAGAATTGAGAATTAATATTTAGACAGCATTCAAACACAAGCAAAATGGCTTTTTATCTGTGCTATCTGTTCCCTAAACTATGAGAACCATCAACAAATTGCTTGTTCCACACTGCTGTGACCCTCTGTAACCAGTCATGGGAAGATGATGCTGTTCATTCAGCCCCTTAAACACTGAATGACTGGACAAGAATGAACAATTCAACTATCTGCATTTCTCATTTTGGTCGGCAGAGAAAAAGCCTTCTTTAAAGGGACAGAATATCCCTTCCACCCAAGGGAAACAGTGAAATGGGTTGAGGAAATAATGAGGTGAAATGTCCCGTCCCCGTCCATATGAATGAGGATTGTTTAATTATTAATGGCTAAAAAAACGCCTCCCACGAGCATCATGCCAAAGAAGCTATTACTGCTGTGTTCCCTAGTATGATGGATAACACCAAACCTCCAACATATGAAGGAGAATTTCCTACAAAGCAAAGCTAACATTCTCACATTTAGAAAATGTGTAGGGCATCTCCCTTCTACGAGATAACCTTACCCTTTTTAGATCAAAATAAGGTTGGAAACAAATGGAGGATATTATCTATCTATTCAGATAAACTTATCCTTAATAACGAAATATTAAAATATGATCTGCTGCAGTAAGTCTAACATCACATTGGCTGCTGCAAATTATATTTATGCATTAATATAATAGCAAACGTTTGGGCTCTCATTGCATAACCCCTAAATGTTTTGTCAGGTAGCGGATAGATACCATGTCTAGAGCGTCTGTCTCTCCGACAATTAAAACAATCTGTATTGTTATGCTCTCGAACTCACCTTTTGAGAACACGAGGATTTGTGGAAAAATCAAAGCGTTTATTTCCAAAGATTTTTCACTGATTCCGGGGAGGAAAACTGCTGTCAAGAAAACGTAATAAACCATAACGTTTCTATGCTTGATAACATTGATATAAAGAAACCTGAATAGCCCTGTACACACGTTGTGATGGCGAGCGCTGACTGAAGCGGACGTTCTGTTGGACAGTTGTTTGACGCAGGTCGGCCCCACAATCGCACGTGTGTAGGGGAGCCTAAAGTTGTTTTTACCCAGGTGAATATACTCTGGGACTGTTTTCTACTTATCACTGGGATCCTGAAATCTGTCAGATTATTATTTTTTATATTGTGGATTTTATAGCTAACATTTCTGTAGCGCTTTACAATTACATGGATATATTCACATCAGGTCTGCCCCAAAGAGCTTACAATTAGCACATTTATTGACTCATACAACCTATCGTATGTCTTATGATTTTTGGGGAAAACGGAGAAAAAACCACGCATGCACGGGGAGAACATACAAACTCCAAGGGTCTCCAAGGGTGGATTTGATTCAGGCCCAGTACTGCAAGGCATCACTGCTTACCACTGAGCCACTGGTCCTTTGTCAGGGAGAGTTTTGCAAACACCAAACTGCCCACTAGTTGGGCTGGTATACACAGTCAATTTGAAGCATACTTTGGCTAAGAACGCGGATGAGGAAGCTCCAGGCACCTATACGGAGCGAAACGCGTTCGTCGTGAGCGCCCCCCACTTGATCCTGTATTCCTCTCACCAGACCGGTAATTAGTATGTCTTTATGTATACATTTTTGGCTATATCGGTTGACACATGCCTATTGCCACTGTAGCTTCAATATATGATTATGACCCTGTGAGGGGGTTTATTACTGTTTTTAATGTTTTTAATTGTTGTCCCATTATTATCATAAGAAAAAGGACGGTCTTATTATATTCAATACAGAGTTGCTGCAAGTCTGCCTTTTTTCTCTTTAATTCCTATTTAGTATCTTGGCTAAGTCTACACATAACAGAAGGCAACGTGTGTGAACATCATGTGTGCCACCTTTACTGTCGGTTGCACAGCACACACAATGTAGCTAATGATACGGTCAAAAAGACAGTCTGAAGCAGAGCTTTAAAGTATCAATCAGGAAAGTAGAGTAGGTTATTGCGGAAATGCACAGAATAATTCAATTCTATGATAGCAATGAGCGCTCATGAATACCAGTATGGAATTTGACATTGTTTAATACATTTTCTTGGAACCTACATATATTTATTGGTTATAAATAAATTCTGTTCCTGGTCCATTCCCACCCATACCCTCAGAGTGTTACCAATGCTCAGTATAAACATAAGCCCTTAAACTACAAGGTATACAATTTCGGGGGCTATTATGACTTCATGGTTAGTGATGGACACAAATTGAAACTCCGAACCCAAGTCGGGGCGAAAACTTTATGAGTTTCGATCGAACCTAGAAAGATTCAAATAGTTTGGTTCCAAACTATGTCGTTTTTTCAGGCTCGTTTGCGGCTCTGTACTTATCGAAAATTCAGCCACAGTCAAAAAAAACCTCAACCTAATTCTGGGCTGTTCACTAACCCTAGAATGTATGGTCGTAACCCTAGAAGTATGTTCGCTAACCCGGAAGTACGTTTGCGTCTAACCTAGAATGGATTGTTCGCTACCCTGCAGTCATATCGTTCGTAACCCTAGAATGTATAGTTCGCTACCTTAGAATGTATCGTCGCTAACCCTAGAATGTATCCTTTGTTTTCCTCTAACCCGAGAATGTATTGGTCCGCTAACCCTAGAATGTATCGTTCCTAACCCTAGAATGTATCTTCACTAACCCTAGAATGTATTGTCGTATAACCGGGAATGTATCGGTCGGGTAACCTAGAATGTATCGTTCGCTTACCCAGAACGATCATTCTCAACCCTAGGAATGTCAATCGTTTCGCTAACCCTAGAAGTATCATTCTTCTAACCTAGAATAAGATTATCGTTCGGTACCTAGAAGTGTCGTTCGGTAAACCTGAATGTATTGTTCGGGTAAACCCTAGAATGTATCGTTCGGTAAACCCTTAGAAGGTATCGTTCGGTAAACCCTAGTGTATCTGTTCGCTAACCCTAGAAAATGTGTATCGTTCGCTAACCCTAGAACTGTATCGTTTGGTCTTAACCCTAGAATGATATCGTTTTCGCTTTAACCCTGAATGTAGCGTTTGCTAACCCTTAGAATGGCAATGTCTTGGCTAACCCTAGATTAGAATGTATAATTCGTAACCCTTAGGAAGTATCGTCGCTTAACCCTAGAATGTATCGTTCGCTATCCCTAGAACATTCCGTTCGCTAAACCCTTAGAATTGTATCGTTCTTAACGCCAGAATGTATTGTTCGCAACCTAGAATTGTAATTGTTCGCTAACCCTTAGAAATTGTATCGTTCGAGAACCCTTAGAAGCTATCGTTTTCGCTAACCCTAGAATGTATCGTGCGCACTAAACCTTGATATGTATCGTTCGCTAACCCTAGAATGTATCGTCGCTAACCTTTAGACTGATATCGTTCTCTAAACCTTAGAATGCTGAATGGTTTGCGCTAACCTAGAATTGTATCCGTTCGCTAACCCTTTCGAAATGTATGAGTTCGATAACCCTAGAATGTATCGTTTCGCTAACCCTAGAATGTATCGTCGCTAAACCCTTAGAATGTATAGTTTGCTAACCCTGTTTAGAATGTATGTTCTCTAACCCTATTAGTTTGTTTGCTACAACCCAGAATAGAGCATAAGGTAATAAATACCGCTATTGATAAGTTAATGAATACCTGACTACCGGCTACTGATAAGGTAATGATACCCGCTATAAGTATAAATCCGCTATCGATAAGGTAATAAATACCGTATTGATAAGGTAATAAATACCGGTTATTAGATAAGGTAATAAATACCGGCTATCCGATAAGGGTAATAATATCGGCTATTGATAAGTTATGAATACCGGCTATTGATAATGTAATAAGTAAGGCTATTAATAATTAATAAGTAATAAGGTATGATAATGTAATAATATCTGGTTTAAAAAAAATTTGGATATTGTTATATGTAATAAGTACTGACTATGTAATTAATAAGCTAATGACTATTGATAATGTAATAAGTACGTTATTTTTAATGTATAAGTAAGGCTATTGATAATGTTAATAAGTAATGGCTATTGATAATGTATAAGTACTGGTTATTGTTAATGTAATAAGTAATGGCTATTGAAATGTAATAAGTACTGCTATTGAATAATGTAATAAGTAATGGCTATTGATAATGTATAAGTACTGGTTATTGTAATGTATAGTAATGGTTATTGTTAATGTAATAAGTAATGGCTATTGATAATGTAATAAGTACTTGACTTTGATAATGTAATAAGTAATGGCTATTGATATGTAATAAGTATGGTTTATTGTAATGTATATATGTATTAATGTAATAGTAATGCTATTGATAATGTAATAAGTAATGGCTATTGATAATGTAATAAGTAATGGCTATTGATAATGTAATAAGTAATGGTTATTGTTAATGTAATAAGTAATGGCTATTGATAATGTAATAAGTACTGGCTATTGATAATGTAATAAGTAATGCATTAATAAGGTAAAATAATGGTATTGATAATGAATAAGTAATGGCTATTAATAAGGTAATAGTACCAGCTATAGAAAGTAATAGTAGTAGTATTATGATTATGTAATAACACGGCAATCGATAATGTATAAGTACGCTATTGATAAGGTAATAAGTACTGGCTATTGATATGTAATAAGAACTCTATTGATAATGTAATAAGAACCGCTATTGATAATGTAATAAAACCAGCTATCGATAATGTAATAAGAACAGACCAGCTATCGATAATGTATAAGAACCAGCTATGATAGTAATAGACCAGCTATTGATAATGTAATAAGAACCAGCTATTGATATGTAATAAGAACCAGCTATTGATAATGTAATGAACCGCTATGATAGTAATAAGAACCAGCTATTGATAATGTAATAAGAACCAGCTATCGATAATGTAATAAGAACCAGCTATTGATAATGTAACAGCTAGATAATGTAAATAAGAACCAGCTATTGATAATGTAATAAGAACCAGCTATTGATAATGTAATAAGAACCAGCTATCGATAATGTAATAAGAACCAGCTATCGATAATGTAATAAGAACCAGCTATTGATAATGTAATAAGAACCAGCTATTAATAATGTAATAAGTAATGGCTATTGATAATGTAATAAGTACTGGTTATTGTTAATGTAATAAGTACTGACTATTGATAATGTAATAAGTATGACTTTGTATTTAATAAGTACTGGTTATTTTTAATGTAATAAGTAATGGCTATTGATAATGTATAAGTAATGCTATTGTATATGAATAAGTACTGGTTATGTTATGTATAAGTAATGGCTATTGATAATGTAATAAGTAGATGGCTATTGATAATGTATAAGTAATGGCTTTGATAATGTAATAGTACTGACTATTGATAATGTAACTAAGTAATGGCTTTGATAATGTAATAAGTAACTGGTTATTGTTAATGTAATAAGTAATGGTTATTGTTTAGTAATAAGTAATGGCTATTGATAATTAATAGTAATGCTATTGATAATGTAATAGTAATGCTATTGATAATGTAATACGTATGGTTATTGTAATGTCATAAGTATGCTATGAAATGTAATAAGTATGGCTATATATTAATAGTAATGGTTATAGGTAATAGTATGGCTATTGATAATGTAATAAGTAATGCTATTATAAGTAATAAGTACCTACAGCGATTGAAAAGGTAATAAGTAATGGCTATTGATAATGTAATAAGTACTGGCTATTGATAATGTAATAAGTAATGGCTATTAATAAGGTAATAAGTAATGGCTATTGATAATGTAATAAGTAATGGCTATTAATAAGGTAATAAGTACCAGCTATTGAAAAGGTAATAAGTACTGGCTATTGATAATGTAATAAGTACTGGCTATCGATAATGTAATAAGTACTGGCTATTGATAAGGTAATAAGTACTGGCTATTGATAATGTAATAAGAACCAGCTATTGATAATGTAATAAGAACTGGTCTTATACATTATCGATGCTGGTTCTTACTTATTACATTATCAATAGCTGGTTCTTATTACATTATCAATAGCTGGTCTATTACTATCAATATCTGGTTCTTATTACATTATCGATAGCTGTTTCTTATTACATTATCGATAGCTGTTCTTATTACATTATCAATAGCTGTTCTTATTACATTATCATAGCTGTCTTATACATATCGATAGCTGGTTCTTATTACATTATCAATAGCTGGTTCTTATTACATTATCAATAGCTGTTCTATTACATTACGTAGCTGTTCTTATTACATTATCAATAGCTGGTTCTTATTACATTATCAATACTGGTTCTTATTACATTATCAATAGCTGTTCTTATTACATTATCAGTAGCTGGTTCTTATTACATTCAATAGCTGGTTCTTATTACATTATCAATAGCTGTTCTATACTTATCGATAGTGGTTCTTATTAACATTATCATAGCTGGTTCTTATTACATTATCGATAGCTGGTTCTTATACATTATCGATAGCTGGTTTCTTATTACATTATCAATAGCTGGTTCTTATTACATTATCAATAGCTGGTTCTTATTAACTTATCGATAGCTGTTCTTATTTAGTACGCTGCTGTTCTTATTACATTACATATAGCTGTTTCTTTACATTATCATAGCTGGTTCTTATTACATTATCGATGCTGGTTTCTTATTACATTATCAATAGCTGGTTCTTATTACATTATCATAGCTGGTTCTTATTACATTATCAAAATACTGTTCTTATTACATTATCATAGCTGGTTCTTATTACATATCAATAGCTGGTTCTTATTACATTATCAATAGCCAGTACTTATTACCTTATCAATAGCCATACTTATTACATTATCATAGCCAGTACTTTTACATATCAATAGCCATTATTACCTTTCATAGCTTACTATACCTTATAAGCCATTACTTATTACATTATCATAGCCATTACTTATACTTATTTAATAGCCATTACTTATTACCTTATCAATAGCCAGTACTTATACATTATCAATAGCCATTACTTTACATTACAATAACATTAATATCATTTATCATATCCATTCTTATTACATTATCAATAGCCATTACTTATTACATTATCAATAGCCTTACTTATTACATTAACAATAACCATTACTTTATTACATTAAATAACAGTACTTCATTACTACAATACCATTACTTATTACATTACAATAAGTCGTACTTATTACATTATCAATAGCCATTACTTTGACTGTGAAGAGCTAATGGGAACCAGCTGGCGAATTCTGCAAGGCTGAGAGTCGGAAGAGCCAAATTACTTTTCCTCTTTACCCTTTGGCCGATACTCCAGACATTTGAAGTGGAAAGTGGCAGTTGTCCTTTCCAGAGGTACCAGTTCTCAGTAAAATCATTCAAATAGATCAAATAACTAAACAAAGGGATTACTTGTGTGTCTGTGGTCTGTAGCTCCCATGGAGACCTCGTTCAGAATGAGATGATTTATACACTTGCCGGGAGCATTCGGCTCTTTAATCTTATTTATAAAGCACAATATTAAATATACTTAGCTGTATCAATACATTTTATCGATAGCTGGTTCTTATTACTTATCAATAGCTGGTTCTTATTACATTATCATAGCTGGTTCTATTACATTATCATAGCTGGTTCTTATTACATTATCGATAGCCTGTTTTACTGTCTTATTACATTATCGATAGCTGGTTCTTATTACATATCATATGTGTTCTTATTACATTATCAATAGCTGGTTCTTTATTATCATAGTGGTATTACATTCAATAGTGGTTCTATTACATTATCGATAGCTGGTTCTTATTACATTATCGATAGCTGGTTTTATTACATTATCGTAGTTGTTCTATACATTATCGATAGCTGGTTCTTATAATTCATCGATAGCTGGTTTTATTACATTATCGTAGCTGGTTCTTATTACATTATCGATAAGCTGGTTCTTATTACATTATCAATAGCTGGTTCTTATTACTTATCAATAGTGGTTCTTATTACATTATCATATGGTTCTTATTACATTATCGATAGCTGTTCTTATTACATTATCAATAGCTGTTCTATTACATTATCGATAGCTGGTTTCTTATTACATTATCGATAGCTGGTTCTATTACATTATCAATAGCTGGTTTTATTACATTATCAATAGCGCGTTCTTATAAGCCATTATTCAATAGCTGGTTCTTATTACATTAATCATAGCTTGTTATTATGTACATTATCGATAGCTGACGTTACTTATTACATTAATCATATACATTGATCATAGTTACATTATCAATAGCTTTCTTATTACATTAATCGATAGCTGGTTCTTATTACTTATCAATAGCTGGTTACTTATTACATTATCAATAGAGCGTCTCTATTTACATTATCGATAGCGTTCTTATTACATTACAATAGCGGTTCTTATTACATTATCAAAACTGTCTTATTACATTATCAATAGCGGTTCTTATACATTATCGATAGCTGGTTCTTTACATTATCAATAGCTGGTTCTTATTACATTATATAGCTGGTTCTTATTACATTATCGATAGCTGGTTCTTATTACATTATAGATAAGCTGTTCTTATTACATTATCAATAGCTGGTTCTTATACATTATCGATAGCTGTTTATTACTATTACATTATCAATAGCTGGTCTTATTACATTATCAATAGCGGGTTCTTAGATACATATACAATGATGGTTCTTATTACATTTATCGATAGTGGTTTTATTACATGATAGTAGCTGGTTCTTATTACATTATCAATAGCTGGTTCTTATACATTATCAAATAGCTGGTTCTTATTACATATACGATAGCTGGTTCTATTACATTATCAATAGCTGTTCTAGTACATTATCAATAGTAGTGGTTCTTATTACATTATCAGATAGCTGGGTCTTTGACATATAATAGCTGGTTCTTATTACATTATCAATAGCTGGTTCTTATTTACATTATCAATAGCTGGTTCTTATTACATTATCGATAGCTGGTTCTTATTACATTATCAATAGCTGGTTCTTATTAAATTATCAATAGTTGGGTTCTATACAGTATCGATAGCTGGTTCTTATTACATTATCGATAGTGGTTCGTTATACAGATACGATAGCTGGTTCTTATTAAATTATCCGATAGCTGGTTCTTATACATTATTACATATCAAGAGTGGTTCTTATTACATTATCGAGATGCTGGTTCTATTACATTATCGTAGCTGGTTTTATACATTATCGATAGTGGTTCTATAATTACAATAGCTGGTTATTATTAAATATCGATAGCTGGTTTTCTTACATTATCAATAGCTGGTTCTTATTCATTATCGATAGCTGGTTTTTTTCTTATTTTACCCATTATCGATAGCTGGTTCAGACATACCAATAAGCTGGTTCTTATTACATTATCAATAGATGTTTCTTATTACATTATCATAGCCAGTACTTATTACCTTATCAATAGCAGTACTATTACATTATCGATAGCAGTAATATTACATTATCAATAGCCAGTACTTATTACCTTTCAATAGCTTTTGGTTACTATTACCTATGATAGCATACTTATTACATTATCATAGCCATTACTATTACTTTTATAGCATTACTATACTTATCAATAGCCAGTACTTATTACATTATCAATAGCCATTACTATTACATTAATAAATTACAACATATTTACATTATCAATAGCCATTACTATTACATTATCAATAGCCATTACTATTAATTATCAATAGATTACTTATTACATTAACAATAACCATTACTTATTACATTAACAATAACCAGTATTATTACTACCAATAGCCATTACTTAGTTACTGATATCAAAATAGTAGTACTATTACTATCCATAGCATTACTTATTACATTATCAATAGGCCATTACTTATTACATTATCAAAGCCATTACTATACATAACAATAACCAGTTACTTATTACATTATCACAATAGCCTATTACGTTATTTACATTATCAATAGCCATTACTTATTACATTAAAAAACAGTACTTATTACATATCAAATTTCATTACTTATATTATTCAATAGTCAGTCTATTACATTAACAAATAACCAGTACTTATACATTATCAATAGCCATTACTATTACATTATAATAGGCTGGTTCTTATTACATTATCAATAGCTGGTTCTTATTAATTATCGATAGTGGTTCTTATTACATTATCGATAGCTGGTTCTTATTACATTATCAATATGCTGGTTCTTATTACATTATCGATAGCTGGTTTCTTTTACATATCAATAGCTGGTTCTTATTACATTATCGAATAGCTGGTCATTATTACATTATCGATAGCTGGTTCTTTTACATTATCAATAGCTGGTTCTTATTACATTATCGATAGTGGTTCTTATTACATTATCAATAGCTGGTTCTTATTACATTAGAATAGCTGGTTCTTATTACATTATCAATAGCTGGTTCTTATTACATTATCAATAGCTGTTCTTAAAATACGATAGCTGAGTCTTATTCATTACAAGCTTATCGATAGCTGGTTTATTACATTATCAATAGCGGTTCTTATTACATTATCAATAGCAGTAATTATTACTTACAATAGCCAGATACTTATTACATTATCATAGCCAGTACTTATGTACATTATCAATAGCACAGTACTTATTACCTTTTCATAGCTGGTACTATTACCTTATTAATAGCCATTACTTATTACATTATCAATAGCCATTATTATTACCTTATATAATAGCCATACTACTTAGTTACATTATCAATAGCCAGTACTTATTACATTATCAATAGCCTACTTCATTACCTAACAATAACCATTACTTATTACATTTCCAATAGCCATTACTTATACATTATCAATAGCCATTACTTATTACATTATCAATAGCCATTACTTATTACATTACAATCAACTAATTACTTCATATTTACATTAACAATAACCAGTACTTATACATTATCAATAGCACATTACTTATACCATTATTCAAGAGTCCGTACTTATTACATTATCAAATAGCCATTACTGATTACATAATAACAATAACCATTACTTATTCATTACAATAACCGTATATTGATAAGGTAATAAATACCGGCTATCGATAAGGTAATAAATACCAGCTATTGATAAGGTAATAAATACCGGTTATTGATAAGGTAATAAATACCGGCTATCGATAAGGTAATAAATATCGGCTATTGATAAGTTAATGAATACCGGCTATTGATAATGTAATAAGTAATGGCTATTAATAATGTAATAAGTAATGGCTATTGATAATGTAATAAGTACTGGTTATTGTTAATGTAATAAGTACTGACTATTGATAATGTAATAAGTAATGACTATTGATAATGTAATAAGTACTGGTTATTTTTAATGTAATAAGTAATGGCTATTGATAATGTAATAAGTAATGGCTATTGATAATGTAATAAGTACTGGTTATTGTTAATGTAATAAGTAATGGCTATTGATAATGTAATAAGTAATGGCTATTGATAATGTAATAAGTAATGGCTATTGATAATGTAATAAGTACTG
>CM033476.1:323088940-323240534 GCA_019447015.1 Hymenochirus boettgeri | reverse complement strand
TACGGTTATTGTAATGAATAAGTAATGGTTATTGTTACTAATGTAATAGTAATGGCTATTTGATAATGTAATAAGTACGGACTTTGAATAATGTATAAGTAATGCTATTGATAATGTATAAGTACTGGTTATTGTTAATGTCAAATATTAGTAATTAGTTATTGTAATGTAATAAGTAATGGCTATTGATAATGTAATAAGTAATGGCTATTGATAGATGTAATAAGTAAATGGCTATTGAAATGTAATAAGTAATGTTATTGTTAGGTAATGAAGTAATGGCTATTGATATGTAATAAGTACTGCTATTGATAATGTAATAAGTAGTATGGCTATTAATAAGGTAATAAGTAATGGCTATTGATAATGTAATGAATGTATGGCTATTAATAAGGTAAGTAGTACCAGCTATGAAAGTAATAATACTGTGCTATTGATAATGTAATAAGTACTGGCTATCGATAATGTAAATAAAGTATCTGGCTATTGTAAGTAATAATACTGCTATTGATAATGTAATAAGAACCGCTATTGATAATGTAATCAGAACCAGCTATCTGATAGACTTGTAATTAATAAGACTCAGCTATCGATAATTTCCATAAGAACCAGCTATTGATAATGTAATAAGAACCAGCTATTGATAATGTAATAAGAACCAGCTATTGCTAATGTAATAAGAACAGCTATTGATAATGTAATAAGAACCAGCTATCGATAATGTAATAAGAACCAGCTATTGATAATGTAAAAGAACCAGCTATCGATAATGTAATAAGAACCAGCTATTGATAATGTAATAAGAACCAGCTTTATATGTAAAAGAACCAGCTATCGATAATGTAATAAGAACCAGCACTATTGATATGTACTAAGAACCAGCTATCGATAATGAATAAGAACCAGCTATCGATAATTAATAGAACCAGCTATTGATAATGTAATAAGAACCAGCTATTTAATAGATGTAATAGTAATGGCTATTGATAATGATAAGTACTGGTTATTTGTTAATGTATAGGACTGACTATTGAATAATGATAAGTATGACATTTGATATGTAATAAGTACTGTATTTTTAATGTAATAAGTAATGGCTATTGATAATGTAAATAAGTAATAGGCTATTGTGATAATGTAATAAGTAACTGGTTATTGTTATGTATAGTAATGGCTTTGATAATGTAATAAGTAATGGCCTATTGATAATGTAATAAGTAATGCTATGGATATAATAGTACTATATTTTGAATATTATAACTAAGTAATGGTATTGGTATGTAATAATACTGGTTATTGTTAATGTAATAAGTAATGGTTATTGTTAATGTAATAAGTAATGCTATTGATAATGTAAATAGTAATGGCTATTGATAAGTAATAGTAATGCTATTGATAATTAAATATGTTGTAATTTATTAATGTAATAGTAATGGCTATTGATAATGTAATAAGTACTGGCTATTGATAAGTATAGTATGTATAAGTATAGTATGGCTATGATAATGTAATAAGTAATGCTATATAGGTATATAGTAACCAAAGGCTATTGAAAGGTAATAAGTACTGGCTATTGATAATGTAATATTACTGCTATCGATAATGTAATAGTACTGCTATTGATAAGGTAATAAGTACTGGCTATGATAATGTAATAAGAAACTATCTATTGATAATGTAATAAGAACCAGCTTATTGGTATGTCTGAACCAGCTATCGATAATGGGTAAAATAAGAAAAAAACCAGCTATCGATAATGAATAAGAACCAGCTATTGATAATGTAAGAAAACCAGCTATCGATATTTAATAATAACCAGCTATTGTAATTATAGAACCACTATCGATAATGTATAAAACCAGCTACGATAATGTAATAGAACCAGCATCTCGATAATGTAATAAGAACCACTCTTGATATGTAATAATGTATAAGAACCAGCTATCGGATAATTTAATAAGAGCCAGCTATCGTACTGTATAACGAACCACTATCGATAATGTAATAAGAACCAGCTATCGATATGTATAGAACCCAACTATTGATAATTTAATAAGAACCAGCTATTGATAATGTAATAAGAACCAGCTATCGATAATGTAATAAGAACCAGCTATTGATAATGTAAATAAGAAACCAGCTATTGATAATGTAATAAGAACCAGCTATTATATGTCAAAGACCCAGCTATCTGATAATGTAATAAGAACCACTACTATTGATAATGTACTAGAACAGCTATTGATAATGTAATAGAACCAGCTATCGTATATGTAATAAGAACCAGCTATTTGATAATGTATAAGAACCAGCTATTGATAATGTAATAAGAACCAGCTACTATCATGTAATAAAACCACTATCGATAAATGTAATAAGAACCATCATTGTATATGTAACTAAGAACCCTGCTATTGATAATGTAATAAGACCAGCTATTGATAATGTAATAAGTAATAAACAGCTATCGATAATGTATAAGAACCAGCTATTGATAATGTAATAAGAACAGCTTATCTATAATGTAATAAGAACCAGCTATCGATAATGTAATAAGAACCAGCTATATAATGTAATAAGAACCAGCTATTGATAATGTAAAGAACCAGCTATCGATAATGTATAAGAACCGCTATTGATAATGTAATAAGACAGTTATTGATAATGTAATAAGAACCGCTATTGTAATGTAATAAGAACGCTATCGATAATGTAAATAGAGACGCTCTATTGATAATGTAATAAGAAGCGCTATTGATAATGTAATAAGTAACAGTTAATCGATTAATGTAATAAGAAAGCTATTGATAATGTACACTATTGATAATGATAATATGGATAATGTAATAAGAAGCTACAGCTATCGATAATAGTCATAATAACAATGCTATGATTAATGTAATAAGAACCAGCTATTGAATAATAGGCTTATAAGAATCTGCTATTGATAATGTAATAAAACCAGCTATTGATAATGTAATAGAACCAGCTATCGATAATGTAATAAGAATCCAGCTATCGATAATGTAATAGAACAGCTATTGATAATGTAATAAGAACAGCTATCGATAATGTAATAAGAACCATATGATAATGTAATAAGAACCACTATTGATAAGTAATAAGAACCAGCTATTGATAATGTAATAAGAACCAGCTTATCGATAATGTAATAAGAACCAGCTACGATAATGTAATAAAACCAGCTATCGATGAATTATAAGAACCAGCTATCGATAATGTATAGAACAACTACGATAATGTAATAAAACCAGCTATCGATAATGTAATAAGAACCAGCTATCGATAATGTAATAGAACCACTATTGAATGTAATACCACTATGATAATAAAGAACCAGCTATTGATAATGTAATAAGAACCATATGATATGTAATAAGAACCAGCTATCGATAATGTAATAAGACAGTAAAACAGGCTATCGATAATGTAATAAGAACCAGCTATGATAATGTAATAGAACCAGCTATGATAATGTAATAAGAACCAGCTATTGATAAGTAATAAGAACCAGCTATCGATAAAATGTATTGATACAGCTAAGTATATTTAATATTGTGCTTTATAAATAAGATTAAAGAGCCGAATGCTCCCGGCAAGTGTATAAATCATCTCATTCTGAACGAGGTCTCCATGGGAGCTACAGACCACAGACACACAAGTAATCCCTTTGTTTAGTTATTTGATCTATTTGAATGATTTTACTGAGAACTGGTACCTCTGGAAAGGACAACTGCCACTTTCCACTTCAAATGTCTGGAGTATCGGCCAAAGGGTAAAGAGGAAAAGTAATTTGGCTCTTCCGACTCTCAGCCTTGCAGAATTCGCCAGCTGGTTCCCATTAGCTCTTCACAGTCTAATGTAATAAGTAATGGTTATTGTTAATGTAATAAGTAATGGCTATTGATAATGTAATAAGTACTGGCTATTGATAATGTAATAAGTAATGGCTATTAATAAGGTAATAAGTCGATAGCTGGTTCTTATTACATTATCGATGCTGGTTCTTTATTACATATCGAATAGCTTTTCTTATTACATTAATCAATAGCTGGTTCTCTTATACATTATCGATAGCTGGTTCTTATTACATTTCGATAGCTTGGTTCTTATTACATATCGATGTCTGGTTCTTGTTACATTATCAATAGCTGGTTCTTATTACATTTCAATAGCTTTCTTATTCATTAATCGTGCTTGTTCTTATAATTCATCGCTGCATTATCAATAGCTGGTTCCTTATTCATTATCGATAGCTGGTGTCTTGATTACATTATCGGATACGTTTTACCTTGCATGCTGGTTCTTATTACATTATCATAGCTGGTTCTTATTAACATTATCAATAGCTGGTTCTTATTACATTATCGATAGCTGTGTTCTTATTAATATCGTAGTTGTTCTTATTACATATCGATAGCTGTGTCTTATTACATTATCCAAGCTTATCATAGTCTGGTTCTTATTACATATCAATGCTGGTCTTATTACATTATCAATAGCTGGTTCTTATTACATTTATCATAGCTGGTTCTTATTACATTACAATAGCGGTTCTTATACATTATCAATACTGTTCTTAACATTACATTAATTATTCGATAGCTGGTTTCTTATTACTTATCATAGCTGTTCTTATTACATTATCAATAGGTTCTTATTCATTATCCTTAGCTGGTCTTATAATTATCGATAGCTGTCTTATTACCATTATCAATACTGGTCTTATACTTATCGATAGCTGGTTCTTACTTATTACATTATCAATAGCTGGTTCTTATTACATTATCAATAGCTGGTTCTATTATATCAATACTGGTTCTTATTACATTATCGATAGCGTTTCTTATTACATATCGATAGCTGTTCTTATTACATTATCAATAGCTGTTCTTATTACATTATCATAGCTGTCTTATACATATCGATAGCTGGTTCTTATTACATTATCAATAGCTGGTTCTTATTACATTATCAATAGCTGTTCCTGATTACTTACGTAGCTGTTCTTATTACATTATCAA
The DNA here is from genome assembly GCA_019447015.1 of Hymenochirus boettgeri. Lineage (NCBI taxonomy): Eukaryota > Metazoa > Chordata > Amphibia > Anura > Pipidae > Hymenochirus > Hymenochirus boettgeri. The sequence goes on along the minus strand of CM033476.1, from coordinate 323,235,489 downwards.
TAGCTGGTTCTTATTACATTATCAATACTGGTTCTTATTACATTATCAATAGCTGTTCTTATTACATTATCGTAGCTGGTTCTTTTACATTCAATAGCTGGTTCTTATTACATATCAATAGCTGTTCTATTACTTATCATAGCTGGTTCTTATTAACATTATCATAGCTGGTTCTTATTACATTATCGATAGCTGGTTCTTATACATTATCATAGCTGGTTTCTTATTACATTATCAATAGCTGGTTCTTATTACATTATCAATAGCTGGTTCTTATTAACTTATCGATAGCTGTTCTTATTTAGTATCCTGTGTTCTATTACATTACTATAGCTGTTTTCTTTACATTATCATAGCTGGTTCTTATTACATTATCGATAGCTGGTTCTTATTACATTATCAATAGCTGGTTCTTATTACATTATCGATAGCTGGTTCTTATTACATTATCGATAGCTGGTTCTTATTACATTATCAATAGCTGGTTCTTATTACATTATCAATAGCTGGTTCTTATTACATTATCAATAGCCAGTACTTATTACCTTATCAATAGCCATCTTATTACATTATCCGATAGCCACAGTACTTTTAATTATCAATAGCCATTATTACCTTTCATAGCTGGTATATACCTTATTAAGCCATTACTTATTACATTATCATAGCCATTACTTATACCTTATTTAATAGCCATTACTTATTACTTATCAATAGCCAGTACTTATACATTATCAATAGCCATTACTTTACATTCACAATAACCATTAACTATTCATTTATCATATCCATCTTATTACTTATCAATAGCCATTACTTATTACCATTATCAATAGCCTTACTTATTACATTAAACAATAACCATTACTTTATTACATTAACATAACAGTACTTCATTACTATCAATACCATTACTTATTACATTAGCAATAATCTACTTATTAACATTATCATGCCATTACTTTGACTGTGAAGAGCTAATGGGAACCAGCTGGCGAATTCTGCAAGGCTGAGAGTCGGAAGAGCCAAATTACTTTTCCTCTTTACCCTTTGGCCGATACTCCAGACATTTGAAGTGGAAAGTGGCAGTTGTCCTTTCCAGAGGTACCAGTTCTCAGTAAATCATTCAAATAGATCAAATAACTAAACAAAGGGATTACTTGTGTGTCTGTGGTCTGTAGCTCCCATGGAGACCTCGTTCAGAATGAGATGATTTATACACTTGCCGGGAGCATTCGGCTCTTTAATCTTATTTATAAAGCACAATATTAAATATACTTAGCTGTATCAATACATTTTATCGATAGCTGGTTCTTATTACTTATCAATAGCTGGTTCTTATTACATTATCATAGCTGGTTCTATTACATTATCATAGCTGGTTCTTATTACATTATCGATAGCCTGTTTTACTGTCTTATTACATTATCGATAGCTGGTTCTTATTACATATCATATGGTTCTTATTACATTATCAATAGCTGGTTCTTTATTATCATAGTGGTATTACATTCAATAGTGGTTCTATTACATTATCGATAGCTGGTTCTTATTACATTATCGATAGCTGGTTTTATTACATTATCGTAGTTGTTCTATACATTATCGATAGCTGGTTCTTATAATTCATCGATAGCTGGTTTTATTACATTATCGTAGCTGGTTCTTATTACATTATCGATAAGCTGGTTCTTATTACATTATCAATAGCTGGTTCTTATTACTTATCAATAGTGGTTCTTATTACATTATCATATGGTTCTTATTACATTATCGATAGCTGTTCTTATTACATTATCAATAGCTGTTCTATTACATTATCGATAGCTGGATTCTTATTACATTATCGATAGCTGGTTCTATTACATTATCAATAGCTGGTTTTATTACATTATCAATAGCGTTCTTATAAGCCATTATTCAATAGCTGGTTCTTATTACATTAATCGATAGCATTGTTATTATGACATTATCGATAGCTGATGCTTCTTATTACATTATCAATTAGTCTTGATCAATAGTGTACATTATCAATAGCGTTCTTATTACATTAATCGATACTGTTCTTATTACTTATCAATAGCTGCTTACTTATTACATTATCAATAGAGCGTCTCTATTTACATTATCGATAGCGTTCTTATTACATTACAATAGCGGTTCTTATTACATTATCAAAACTGTCTTATTACATTATCAATAGCGGTTCTTATACATTATCGATAGCTGGTTCTTTACATTATCAATAGCTGGTTCTTATTACATTATAATAGCTGGTTCTTATTACATTATCGATAGCTGGTTCTTATTACATTATAGATAAGCTGTTCTTATTACATTATCAATAGCTGGTTCTTATACATTATCGATAGCTGTTTATTACTATTACACTATCAATAGCTGGTCTTATTACATTATCAATAGCGGGTTCTTAGTTACATATACAATGATGGTTCTTATTACATTTATCGATAGTGGTTTTATTACATGATGTAGCTGGTTCTTATTACATTATCAATAGCTGGTTCTTATACATTATCAATAGCTGGTTCTTATTACATATACGATAGCTGGTTCTATTACATTATCAATAGCTGTTCTAGTACATTATCAATAGCAGTGGTTCTTATTACATTATCAGATAGCTGGGTCTTTGACATATAATAGCTGGTTCTTATTACATTATCAATAGCTGGTTCTTATTACATTATCAATAGCTGGTTCTTATTACATTATCGATAGCTGGTTCTTATTACATTATCAATAGCTGGTTCTTATTACATTATCAATAGTTGGGTTCTATACATTATCGATAGCTGGTTCTTATTACATTATCGATAGTGGTTCGTTATACAGTACGATAGCTGGTCTTATTAAATTATCCGATAGCTGGTTCTTATACATTATTACATATCAAGAGTGGTTCTTATTACATTATCGAGATGCTGGTTCTATTACATTATCGTAGCTGGTTTTATACATTATCGATAGTGGTTCTATAATTACAATAGCTGGTTATTATTAAATATCGATAGCTGGTTTTCTTACATTATCAATAGCTGGTTCTTATTCATTATCGATAGCTGGTTTTTTTCTTATTTTACCCATTATCGATAGCTGGTTCAGACATACAATAAGCTGGTTCTTATTACATTATCAATAGATGGTTTCTTATTACATTATCATAGCCAGTACTTATTACCTTATCAATAGCAGTACTATTACATTATCGATAGCAGTAATATTACATTATCAATAGCCAGTACTTATTACCTTTCAATAGCTTTTTGGTTACTATATACTATATAGCATTACTTATTACATTATCATAGCCATTACTTATACTTTATAGCATACTATACTTATCAATAGCCAGTAATTATTACATTATCAATAGCCATTACTATTACATTAATAAATTACACAATACTTACATTATCAATAGCATTACTATTACATTATCAATAGCCATTACTATTAATTATCAATAGCATTACTTATTACATTAACAATAACCATTACTTATTACATTAACAATAACCAGTATTATTACTACATACCATTACTTAGTTCACTGATATCAAAATATAGTACATTACTATCCATAGCATTACTTATTACATTATCAATAGGCCATTACTTATTACATTATCAAAGCCATTACTATACATAACAATAACCAGTTACTTATTACATTATCACAATAGCCTATTACATTATTTACATTATCAATAGCCATTACTTATTACATTAAAAAACAGTACTTATTACATATCAATTCATACTTATACATTATTCAATAGTCAGTCTATACATTAACAAATAACCAGTACTTATTCATTATCAATAGCCATTACTATTACATTATAAATAGGCTGGTTCTTATTACATTATCAATAGCTGGTTCTTATTACATTATCGATAGCTGGTTCTTATTACATTATCGATAGCTGGTTCTTATTACATTATCGAATAGCTGGTTCTTATTACATTATCGATAGCTGGTTCTTTTACATATCAAAGCTGGTTCTTATGTACATTATCAATAGCTGGTCTTATTACATTATCGATAGCTGGTTCTTATTACATTATCAATAGCTGGTTCTTATTACATTATCGATAGCTGGTTCGTTATTACATTATCAATAGCTGGTTCTTATTACATATAGCAATAGCTGGTTCTTATTACATTATCAATAGCTGGTTCTTATTACATTATCAATAGCTGGTTCTTATTACATTATCGATAGCTGGTCTTTTTCATTACATACTGTTATTACGAAATAGCTGGTTCTGATTACATTATCAATAGCGGTTCTTATTACATTATCAATAGCAGTAATTATTACCTTACAATAGCCAGTACTTATTTACATTATCGATAGCCAGTACTTATGTACATTATCAATAGCACAGTATTATTACCTTTTCATAGCTGGTACTATTACCTTATTAATAGCCATAATTCATTACATTATCAAAATAGCCATTATAATGTAATAAGAACCAGCTATTGATAATGTAATAAGAACCAGCTATCGATAATGTAATAAGAACCAGCTATCGATAATGTAATAAGAACCAGCTATTGATAATGTAATAAGAACCAGTCTATCGATAATGTAATAAGAACCCACAAGCTAGTGATAATGTACATAGAACGCAGCTATCGATACTTAATCAAGACACCAGCGATCGAGAATTGTCATAAGAACCAGCTATTGATAATGAAAATAAGAACCAGAGAATTAATAATTGAATAAGTAATGGCTATGATAATGTATTTGTATAAGTTACTGGGTAGTGTTAATGTATAAGTACTGACTATGAGAATGTAATAAGTAGATGACTTATTGAATCATGTAATAGTAATGGTTGTTATTTTTAATGTAAAAGAATGGCATTGATTAATGTAAAATAATAATGGCTTATTGATAAGTAATAAGTAATGGCTATTGATAATTTAATAAGTACGACTATTGCATATGTAATAAGTAATGGCTATTTATAGTAATGAAGTACTGTTATGTTAATGTATAAGTAATGGTTATTGTTAATGTAATAAGTAAGTGCTATTGATAATGTAATAAGTAATGGCTATTGATAATGTAATAAGGTAATGGCTATTGATAAATGAAATAGTAATGGTTATTGTATGTAGACTAAGAATGGCTATTGATAATGTCATAAGTACGGGCTATTGATAAGTATAAGTAATGGCTATTAATAAGTCATAAGTATGGGCTTTGATAATGTAATAAGTTAATGGCTATAATAAGGTAATAAGTACCAGCTATGAAAGGTAATAAGTACGGCTAATTGATATGTAATAAGTACTGGCTATCGGATAATGTAATAAGTACTGGCTATTGATAAGGTATAAGTACTGGCTATGATAATGTAATAAGGAACCAGCTATTGATATGTAATAAGACCAGCTATTGATAATGTAATAAGAACAGCTAAAATCGATAATGTAACTAAGAACCAGCTATCGATAATGTAATAAGACCAGCTATTGATAATGTAATAAGAAAAACCAGCATCTGATAATGTAATAAGAACCAGCTATTGAAATGTAAAGAAACAGCTATATAATGTAATAAGAACGGAGCGATATAATAAGAACAGCTATCGATAAGGTTAATAGAACGCTATTGATAATGTAATGAAACCAGGCTATTGATAATGTAATAAGAAACCAGCTATCGATAATGTATAAGAACCAGCTATGTAATGTAATAAGAACCAGCTATCGATAATGTAATAAGAACCAGCTATCGATAAGTAATAGAACAGCTATTGATAATCTGTAATAAGAACCAGCTATTGGACTATGTAATAAGAACCAGCTACGATAATGTAATAAGAAAAAGTATTGAATAATGTAATAAGAAACCAGTTATTGTATAATGCTAATAAGAAACCAGCTATTGATAATGTAATAAGAACAGCTACGATAATGTAATAGGAACAGCTATTGATAATGTAATAAGAACCAGGCTATTGATAATGTAATAAGAACAGCTATCGATTATGTATAAGAACCAGCTATGATAATTGTAATAAGAACAGCTATTGAATAATGTAATAAGAACAGCTATGATACTGTAATAAGAACCAGCTATCAATTGATAATGTAATAAGAACCGAAATGTAATAATTGGATTATGTAATGAGCACCACGCTATTGATAATGTAATAAGAACCAGCTATTGATAATGTAATAAGTAAGAACCAGCTATCGATAATGTAATAAGACAGCTATTGATAATGTAATAAAGAACAGCTATGATAATTAATAAGAACCAGCATAGACGTCGATAATGTAATAAGAACCAGATATTGATAATGTAATAAGAACTGCTATCGCTATGATCATAGTATGTAATAAGAAACCAGCTATGAATAATGTAAAGAACCAGCTATTGATAATGTATAAGAAACCAGATATTGATAATGTACTAAGAACCCGCTATTGTAATGTAATAAGAACCCAGCTATCGATAAATGTAATAAGAACCAGCTATATCAGATATATGTAATAAGAACCAGCTATTGATAATGTAATAAGAACCAGCTATCGATTATGAATAAGAACGCTATGATAATGTAATAAGAACCAGCTATTGATAATGTAATAAGAACCAGATAGGATAATTAATAAGAAACAGCTATCGATAATGTAATAAGAAACCAGCTATTGATAATGTTATAAGAACAGCTATTGATAATGTAATAAGAACCAGCTATTGCGAAGTAAAAAAGAACCAGCTATCGATAATGTAATAAGAAACCAGCTATGATAATGAATAAGAACCAGCTATGATAAGTAATAGAACCAGCGATCGATAATGTATAAGAACCAGAGACGATTAATGTAATAAGAACCAGCTATTGAAATGTAATAAGAACCAGCTATTGATAATGTAAAAGAACCAGCTATCGATATGTAATAAGAACAGCTATCGATAATGTAATAAGAACCAGCTTACGATAATGTAATAAGAAGAACCAGCTATCGATAATGTAATAAGAACAAGCTATCGATAATGTAATAAGAACCAGCTATCGATAAATGTAATAAGAACCAGCTATCGATAATGTAATAAGAACCAGCATTGATAATTGTAATAAGGAACCAGCTATTGATAATGTAATAAGACCGCGATTGATAATGTAAATAAGAACCAGCTATCGATAATGTAATAAGAACCAGCTATCGATAATGTAATAAGAACCAGCTATTGATATATGTAATAGAACCAGCTATCGATAATGTAATAAAGAACCAGCTATCGATAAATGTAATAAGAACCCGCTATGTAATGAATAAGAACCAAGCTATCGATTAAAATGTATTGAGTATATACAGCTATAGTATATTTAACGATGTGCGTTTGATATAAATAAGATTAAACAGAGCCTATGAAAATGCCTCCCGGCAAGTGTATTAAATAAATCCATTCTGAACGAGGTCTCCATGGGAGCTACAGAACACAGACCAGCACAAGTGAATCCCTATGTATTGGTTAATTATTGATCTATTTGAATGTTTAATGGAACTGGTACTCTGGAAAGGACAAAACGCACACTTTTCACTAAATGTTCTGGAGTATCGGCCAAAGGGTAACAGGGAAAAGTAATTTGGCCTTCCTACTCTCAGCCTTGCAGAATTCGCAGTGGTTCCATTAGCCTCTTCACAGTCAAGAAGACATTTGCTATATAACTGTTTGGGTACAGAGCCGACTATGATAATCCCATGATGCTGGATTTTTCAACGGCCTGCACTGTGCTGCTACTAGATTAAAATCCTATTGGTCTCCAGATCAATAATAATATCTATATTTATTATAGGCTCATTTAATAAAAACCACAAGGTAGGCCCCTATAACTTTCGTCTTTAATCATCGATACGCTATTAGTCCTTTGTGCACTGGCGAGTGGATCCGCAGATCAGAACCCAGTTTTCACGGCGGATCTTGCGGAATTTTTCCAGAATTACACTTTCCGAACCTCGTTTGAAAATTTTTGAGGATTCTCTAATTCAGCCATTTAAGGATTAGCTGAACGTCCGAAAGTCCTGCGGCCAGACCCCTCGCTGGCACTTATAGTGGCCCTTGGGACTGACGAGTGCCTTTGTTGGGGGTCATGCAGCTTGAGACCAGGACCCCATTGGTTCTTAGAACAGCCCTTGTGGCCTGTCTTCTTTCTTCTCAGCCACACCATAGTGATGGCAGAAGAAGGAATCATAAAGAGACTTTAGATTAAGACGTTGGCAAACACCGGCCCATGCGCCGCGTCTGCAATGTCACTGGCAGCCGCAGTGACATTGCCCTGTGTCTTCTTTCTGTTTCTCTAGGGACCTCTCTCTGCAGGACCTCCAACAAAAGGCACTTATAAGGCTGTATAGTGATGTATGGTTGATCAGCTGAAAATATCTTACCGTGTGTGCAAACGACAGTGACCAAGCTCGATCGCACTGTTCGTTTGGGCGATCGGCCAGTTGGTAAATCACGGTGATTGTGCAGTTCCCTAGGGGACCGCACAATCGGTTTGCGTGAAACTGTCGGTCATGGCCACTGTTGCCGTGGCCAACGTCATTTGTCCCAACTGAGCAATCACTAGTAGTGAAATTCTTGGTCGGGCAAATCATTTTCTAAGTGCTGCAGAGGGCACTCTTAAGTGTTGGAGAACTGCGGGACCCCTTAAGCCTCAAAGGCACGTCCAGTGCCACAAGGGCACTTATAAGTGCCTGGGGTCCTAGGTTGGGCTGCGGGACCCCCTGAACAACCTATTTCCTTGTAGGTTCCCCCCAAACTCCAGAACAGTGCATTGCTCACCAAACTTTTGTCGTACCCACTAAATATTTTTATGTTTACCCTGCCCTTGTTTTATTTTCAGGCAGATAACGGTTTTACTACGAATGTAAGAGAGAGACATGCAAATAAAAAGCCCTCCATTTATATGTACAATGTTGGAACTTCAATGACAAACATTTGGAGGGTGATATTGTGACCAGTGTTAACACCCTCTTTGTGACCTGTGAACGTGGTCTCCCCTCCACCCCCACCCTCGACAAAGAACGATTGGCTCTGGTGCTTCCTGTAATTCCAAATTTCCCACAGGATAGAAAACGGCCTCTATTAGGGTTTTCCTTCTTTCATTTCGATCACCTCTAACGTTTTAATAGAGGGCAGGGGGTCTAGTGACACGTTTTAATGATGGGTATAATAAATTACGTCTTGGAATTTCATGTAGTTCTGAAATCCGGTTTTTTCCTCGGGAAACCTCTGCTTTTTCTCCCTTCGTTGACCTTGTGGCCACTGAATAACAAAAAGAGGACAAAGAAGAATAAGTTCAATCCCAGGGCCTTAAGAAGCCTATTTATGGACACAGAGCATTCTCTACAAGATTTAACTGTTTTATTACAACAATAAAACTTAAAATGTGTGATATGTCCTGTAGTAAAGACTGTCAAGAAAGTTCACCAAGACCTGCTAGGTAGTTAAAGTAAAATGGCCTTGCTATGTGCTGTGTATGTACCAGTAGTGGCCCCTATTGAATTTTCCCCTAACCAGTAACTTAAGTCTTCCTATCGTTAACAATTATTTGATACCTTGCACCGCCAGACTGCAAATTCTCGCTTTCTTTGAATGCGTCCTTAATCCTCACAGACATACAGCAGAGGAAAAATAACCAAAAAGGCCAGCTACACTAGCACATTTTAACATGCGCTCTCATTGCGATATAATCCAATGCATTTGACTGGCCACCCTAGGTGTGCTGCAACCCGCTTTTTTGCAAATTGCATGAACTCAGCGCATATTGCAGTGTTACGTCACCATATTGTCCCTTAGCCTAAGATATCTAAGAGGTTTGCATTTTCAGTGCTGTATATTGTTCAATAAACACAATTTTTATGGGTTTTTTTTGCAAAAAAAAAGTGTAACATTATTGCACATGTGCAAAAAAAATACCTTTATTAACATATCATTTGGTTGCCAATCTCAGTTAGATTTATTTCCTACATATGTGCAAAACCTTCTTTTACAAAATCCCATACTGAGAGACAATGATGCCTATTTAATCAAAACATACCACTTACACTATACGGGGATTTATATGCAGCAATTTTTATTACATTATTCATTTGATAATTGAGACATATTCAGGGAGATTCAATAAAAGTTCTTATCGTGTTAAAATGTGGCTAATTTGACCAACCAATCAGAAACGTATTACATTTGAAAGCAACATCTGATTGGTGGGGCAAAAAATAGCACCAGTTTAACAATAAGAAACTTTTATTGACTAACCCTGATTATTCAAGTTCATTGTAGTGATATAAATTCACTGGACAAGGGAGCTAAGAATAAAGTATTGCTAATCCTAATTCTGCTACATTTTTTCCAGAATTCTACAACAATGCAATTTTATCTGTAAAATACCAATACTCACTGTTTATTAATCAGGCACTTGGTTTTTCTATTTTTTTTTCTTAAAAGGAGAGGGTAAAAATTGCAAATTATTTAAAGATATATTTGTTAATTTTGTGTATACCGGTAAGTCTCTAAGCAAAATAATATTTAAAGGAGAATAAAAGGATGACACATATTTAATCCTAGTGTATCACCCAAGTTTAGCTAGATTCAACAATGCTTCTCTTGCCTTTATAGCCCACCTGGTTCCAGAGATACAGTCTGTCAAAGTCAGAAAAATCTTCTAGTGGAAGAAGCAGATACATCACTGCAGGTCACCAGTCTGTAATTAATGTATCAGTCTCACTTCTGCTACAGCTTCTCTTATCGTTCCCTACAAATTATTACTGAGCAGGGTAAATATTTGTCCATTAAAGTGTCTGTATGCATGAATTTTATTATATGATATATATTATATATATATATACTATATATATATATTTTTTTTTTTTTTTTTTATTATATATATATATTATAATATATATAATATAAACACAATACAGAATATGCGCTCAAACCTTTATTTAAATTACTTCAGATTGCGGTGCAAAGGAGAACCGGCAATTAATACATTACACAAAAAGTCTCCAGCACTCAACTATACATATAAGCCATAAATTAATTAGATATCACGAACAAGTAGGCAAGCAACGAAGGGTGATTACCTGCACTAAAGTTAAATGGATACGTTTAGTTACATAGTTTGTACAAACTGCGTCAGTTGTACAAACTATGATAACTAAACGTATCCATTTAACTTTAGTGCGGTAATCACGCTCGTTTGCTTGCATACTTGTTCGTGATATCTAATAATTTATGCTTATATGTTAGTTGAGTGCTGGAGACTTCTGTGTAATATAAGATATATATATATAATATATTATATATATATATATATCTTATATATATATCCCTCTATGTGCATTAAATAGTCATCTATGGTGCCTGGTTCATTTTGGACCATAAATTGGCAGCTATTCGCAGCGGTAAGTTTTGGAAAGACTTGGATGGTCCCAAATTGGATCTGCACATGGGACGGAAGCCGCACATTGTTCTTTCAGTAGAAGCATTTATGTTCTGTTAAGAAAAACAGGGCTCTGCTACTAATTCAGCCTGGGCCACGTTGCCCTCAAATTCATTTCAAGTGGAGAACGCAGAGCGTAATTACATCTGGAAACCATTTTAATTTTCTCTCCCTCTTTTTACTCGATAATCCCTTCTTCCTCGTTTGTGGAAGCCAAGGGGATTTTGTTCTACATAAAGACAACATTTTCCTTTAGGGCTGAGTTGAGTTACAGGGAAATTAAAAGAAAAAAAAGAATTGTAAATTCTAAAAGAAAACAGATAAATAGTAACAAAAAAAAAAAAGAATTAAAATGCGTGGTTAAAAAAAACGTCACATACCACGTCAAATATCCACATTTCTACATTAAATTTTCCCCCTTCTGGAGCAAATTAAATATACCCCTGCAGGCTGGAAGTAGTATATAAGGAGCTTGGTGTATATTTCCAATACTTTAGGCTGAGGCCACCACTGTGCCTGACAAGTGCTAGCACATGACGATTCCAAAGAAATGGTATTGCATTCACTCGGAAATAGATTGCGTCGAAGCGCAACAATCCTGGCCACCATATTGGACCTGCCCTGTGCTGAGATTCTCACGCACCATAGAAAATTGCGTTAATGTACCCTTAATGAACCTTCATGTAAAGTGGACTTTTTATTCCACAGTGCAATAAAAACAGAAAACCTCCTGGCACTGGGCTAATCGTATGATGGAGAGGTGATCTGGATGTGTGAATTGAATCTGGTGAATTACCGTAGTGCTATTAAAAATAGGACTATCCACTGTCATTAAAAATAAACGTTAGTAAAAGGCAGTCAACCTGTGTCCGCATGTATGCTCCACCCAGCTAAGGCACAGCCTCTTACTGCCCAGCCGTTAACATGTTTTAAGATCTCCCCATGCAATTCTCCTTTAACGTTTTCCTCGCGCGGTGCCATTACAATTAGTGAATTATAACGTTTAATGGTCTGCTACCTGCGTGTGTGGTTGGGTACACACTAGAAGATTTTTTGGCCCACTGTATTTGGTCGGGTTCACTATTCAATCTGATAAACGGAAAAGTGGTCTTGTGACCAGCGCTACCAATGTGGTTTGTACAGACTGAACAGAAAAACCAGACAAATCTCATATTGACCACACTATTGGCATACGAAAGGATTCGTCCTGGCTGACGTTTGCTAGTGCCAAATGGTCAGCTGGGGCAAGGATTGCATGGTTGTGCCTTAGTTCCTGACTCTCAAAAAAGTGATCCTGCAAACTCATACCTTCCCAGTCAGAGACACAGTGCAGGGTGCTACGGGAAATGCATACAGTTGTAAATGTGTTCAAAAACCGTGCACCCCAGTCTAGTGATATATGGTGTATGTTTATTGAAACATCAAGTAACACCGGTGATGTTTCTGTGCCAAGCAGCTCCTCAGAGTTCCTGACTCTGCACATAGTGGCAGGACAATCCGTTCAGTTGGTCTGACTTACTCTTCTCATGACGTCCAGATTCCCCTTGTCCCACCGCTGTATGTCCAAACTCTCTGCTTTTCTGTTACCGACTTTGGACTGTTCTATTGCGTCCAGTCCGATTCTGTGTGTACTAGTGTACTAAGAGCCAATACTGACAGTAACGTGCCGGTGAGGTGTTATTATGGAGGGGGTTTTTACAGGCGAAGCCAGTAGAGAAGATTGGGAATTCACATTGAAAAGATGCTTGTAAGACTCTTCTAGACTTTCTACAGAATTCTAAAGATTCTTTTGTTGAAGTTGAACTTTCCCTTTTACTGTTGATTCTTTTCTTTCACAGCACTGTAACTATGCCACCCAGGAGCATTGCCTTTCCCTTTAATATTCTTGGTTTTTAAGCTGTAGCCTATCTCACACTCACCATCACATTACTTATGTCACTGATTTTCCATCTGAAAAAAAGCATAAGTCATATCTGCAATGCAAAGGAACGTTGGTTTTGGTTCAAATTACAAATCAGAGGCTGGGCTTGTAAAACAAGCACAGACACAGGTTCGAGATTCCTGGAGATGCACGAAATCCAAGCTGGGCAGAGATGACACTCATTGCATTGACAGGGGATTATAAAGGGGAAGTTCAACTGGAAATTCCACATATATACATTATTTACAAGTTGCTATGATTTCTACATGTGTTTTCTAACACTTACATAGTAACATAGTATTAGAGGTTGTATAAAGACATACATCCATCTAGTCCAACATTTATACACTACCCATAATGTCTGTATAACAGTTACATAGTAACATAGTATTGGAGGTTGTATAAAGACATACGTCCATCTAGTCCAACTTATACCTACCCTAATGTCTGTATAACAGTTACATAGTAACTAGATTGGAGAGTTGTATAAAGACATACGTCCATCTAGTCCAACCTATACCCTACCCATAATGTATGAAACAGTTACATAGTACATAGTATTGGAGGTTGTATAAAGACATACGTCATCTAGTCCAACCTTTATACCTACCCATAATGTCTTATAACAGTTACATAGTAACATAGTATTGGAGGTTATATAAAGACATACGTCCATCTAGTCCAACCTTTATACCCTACCATAATGTCTGTATAACAGTTCATAGTAACATAGTATTGGAGGTTGTATAAAGACATACGTCCATCTAGTCCAACCTTTATATCCTACCCATAATGTCTATATAACAGTTACATAGTAACATAGTATTGGAGGTTATAAAGAGATACGTCCATCTAGTCCAACCTTACCCTACCCATATGTCTGTATAACAGTTACATAGTAACATAGTATTGGAGGTTGTATAAAGACATACGTCCATCTAGTCCAACCTTGATACCCTACCCATAATGTCTGTATAACAGTTACATAGTAACATAGTATTGGAGGTTTATAAAGCATCGTCCATCTGTCCAACCTTTATATCCCCCATAATGTCTATATACAGTTACATAGTAACATAGTATTGGAGGTGTATTTAAAGACATACGTCCATCTAGTCCAACTTTATATCCTACCCATAATGTCTATAAACAGTTACATAGTAACATAGTATTGGAGGTTGATATAAAGACATACGTCCATCTAGTCCAACCTTTATACCCTACCCATAATGTCTGTATACAGTTGCATAGAAACATAGTATGGAGTGTATAAAGACATACGTCCATCTGTCCAACCTTATATCCTACCCCATAATGTCTGTATAACAGTTATATAGTAACATAGTATTGGAGGTTGTATAAAGACATACGTCCATCTAGTCCAACCTTTATACCCTATCCATAATGTCTGTATAAGTTTACATAAACATAGTATTGGAGGTTGTATAAAGACATACGCCATCTAGTCCAACCTTATACCCTACCCATAATGTCTGTATACAGTTACATAGTAACAAGTATTGGAGGGTGATAAAGACATACATCCATCTAGTCCAACCTTTATACCCTACCCATAATGTCTGTATAACTGTACATAGTAACATAGTATTGGAGATTGTATAAGATACTAAGTCCACTAGTCCAACCTTATAACTACCCATAAGTCTATAAAGTTACATGGCCCTATTTATAAAATAGGTTCGTTTTGGAAAATACCGATTGTTATCGAAATACCGATCGTTATTTTACGATAATGATCGTTATTTATGATAACGATCGTTATTTTATCGATAACGATACCGATGTTTATAAATAGGGCCCATAGTTAACATAGTATTGGAGGTTGTATAAAGACATACGTACATCTAGTCAAACCTTAGACCCTACCCATAATGTCTGTATAACAGTTACATAGTAACATAGTATTGGAGGTTATATAAAGAAGTCCATATTGTCCAACCTTTATACCCTACCCATAATGTCTGTATAACAGTTACATAGTAAAATAGTATGGAGGTTGTATAAAGACATACGTCCATCTAGGCCAACCTTTATACCCTACCCATAATGTTGTATAACAGTTACATAGTAAATAAGTATTGGAGGGTGTATAAAGACATACATCCATCTAGTCCAACCTTTATACCCTACCCATAATGTCTGTATAACTGTTACATAGAACATAGTTGGAGATTGTATAAAGACATACGTCATCTAGTCCAACCTTTATACCTACCCATAATGTCTGTATAACAGTTACATAGGGCCCTATTTAAAACATCGGATCGTTATCGGAAAATACCGATTGTTATCGGAAATACCGATCGTTATTTTAGATAATGATCGTTATTTTATGATAAAGATCGTTATTATCGATAACGATACCGATGTTATAAATAGGCCATAGTAACATAGTATTGGAGGTTGTATAAAGAACATACGTACATCTAGTCAAACTTAGACCCTACCCATAATGTCTGTATAACAGTACATAGTAACATAGTATTGGAGGTTATATAAAGAGATGTGTCCATCTTGTCCAACCTTTATACCCTACCCATAATGTCTGTAAACAGTTACATAGTAACATAGTATTGGAGGTTGTATAAAGACATCGTCCATCTAGTCCAACCTTTATACCCTACCCATAATGTCTGTATAACAGTTACATAGTAACATGGTATAGAAGGTTGTATAAAGAAATCTAGTCCAATTTATACCCTACCCAATTATATTACCATCCACCAGCCAGTGTTAAGTAAGTTCTCCAGTCAACCAGCCAGTGTTAAGTCAGCCCTCCAGTCCACCAGCCAGTGTTTGTCAGCCCTCCAGTCTTCCTGCCAGTGTTATTTCAGCCTTCCGTCCACCATTCAGTTTAAATCAGCACTTTATTCCACCAGCAAGAGTTAAATCAGCATTTAGTTCACCAGTGAGTAATAGTAGGCCCACCTTACTTACCTCCACAAGCCATGCCCACCTCCACAAGCCACGCCCACTTTCCTGGTGGTGCACTTGGTTCACAAGCAGCTTTAAGCTTTGCTTCAGGTGACAAAAGGTCTAGGAAAATCCTGGGTCAGTGGTGTAGGTATCACCGTCCCCTAAGCAAGTGGGACCTATAGAGACACAATCATCTGTATACCTGTGCACCACATTGAATAACTCATGCATTAAATTGGTTGAGAGCACTGAGCTGTGATTGGAGAGCTGGAGTTTGAACCTTCCCCCCTCTGTGACTTAGCAGCAGAACGTTTTGGCAAAACTTCATCAACAAGATTTGGCTGCAACCTGATGGAGTTCTACTCAAAACATTGTGCTTAGTCACTAATTAATCACCATATCCACAGTAAGGTATGGTCCGATCTTGGTGGATTTTCTGTTATTATTATTAACCGTCCTTTTCAAATAAAATGAATGTTTATATTGTAAGGGAAAACCAAATGGGAAAATTTAAATGTTAATGGAGCCAAAACTTACCCAGTAAATTAAACACAGCAGAGCCTTTGTAAAGAAATAGGAAACACTGTAAATATTCTCAGCCAATCCTTTGTGTTGCTTGTTCTAGTCTTAATGGCTTGGCAGGGATAGTCCTATGAAAACTCCATTTACCCTATAACTGGAATTAGAGATAAACAACACATACAGCTTCTTGGATCAAAAAGGACACAGCAGGTTCTTTATTTACAAAACTGCCACAATTCTTATTTCAGGTAGATGAAACATTAATAAACATTAACTTTCCTTAAATAACATTAACAGTATTAAATATATATGGTCCATAGAGGTCTGTTACCAATCAAGTGCAGCCCAGCCATCCTAAACATGGCTCAATGAGTGCCCCCCTTTTCTTATGAACACCTCCTCCTAGCCAAGAAGGACCTATCCAACTGTAACTCGCTTAGAAAAAACTGTTTTTGTTCGCCTATCCACTCTCTCCTCTATGGACCCCACCTAATGCTGTGACTATACCACCTAATTGCCCTAGAACCTCCTTTTCTTTCAACTACTGAACTAATTCATGTTCCTATTGAGTGGGCAGGTTCTACCTGTGGAGACAAAGTGAAAGTGATTCCCCATGTCACCCTCTTTTATCTTCTTTCTTCCCCTATCCATGACTTTTAACCAACCCCCACCTCAGCTCTTTCTATCCTCCCATCCAATCTAACATTACTAATCACCCTTCTTTTTTCCATTTTCTATTCCATGCCTGCCATGCCCTTCAGTCCTATGGTCCTTACATTATTGTCCTAGTGTCTGTCAATCAAGGTAGGATTTGATACCTGTACACTGCCAGATGTCATATTGACAGCAATTCTTGTTAAAATAATTTTACCGCTCTACCAGCTCCTCTCCCAAAACAGTATTTAGTGAATGCTTCCCCCCCAACCTTTTAGAGCGTTGATTGACTCTTTAAGACCTCCACCGCTACGAACCACCAAACCCCCCCCCCCCCACATCCACCTCTTTCTTTGTTCGTCATTTGTTTCTGATTTTTAATGCATTCTGATGAAGGTACAGTGTAAGCACAGGGGGTGTTAAGTTACACAAAGGCAACAGAGCCCATTAATTCTAGTCATCTCTCTACCCGCCGGGACTCTCATTCCCCCCACCCTCTCAAAGTAAAATATAATTATCAGATAACTAGAAATTTGGGAGGCTTTCAAGTTAAATGTGAAGGAAGCCAAACCGGTCTAGAAAATGTTACAAAGGGGAAATAGAGGAGTTTGCCTTTAACTCTTTCAGTGCCAGTAGAATCTTTTCCCGCCAGAAAATTTTCAAGATTTTGTAATCATTTGGTTTTATTTTGTTATACCCCTTGCTATTCCCAGCTGATGACAATAGTGGTCTGACATTTCAGGGTCTAACGGTCTTCTTCAGTAATTTCTACTGATGGCTGTTGAATGGGTCAAACATCTCAGATCTCTACTGAGCAACTGAATCAACCCAGGGCCAGGCGCTGGGTCAAGGGCAAGACCATGACGGTCTCTATTAAGGGTCCTGCAAACAGGAAGTCAGAATTTTGGAAGCATATATTATACACAGACAAAATGCTGAATGGGCAGGATAAGGTCATTGGGTGGGAAATACTTATATGTATTTTTACTGAACTTCCCCTTTACGTTTTACTTAATTCAGTTTCTTGCATGTCCCTGAAATGGAATCCTCCTGTGCATGAAGTCATCATAGAGTCTTCCTAGAAAGATAGAAGCATAGGGAAGTTAGGTTCCTTTTTAAAGACTGTGTAAAACCTTTATTCCACCCACCTTGTGTCTTTCTCCTTACTATATTATAAAGTCCAGTGGGAGGAGACTCCTTACTATAGGAAGAAATCCAGTGGGAGGGAGACTCTTACTATAGGATGAAATCATTGGGAGGAGTCCTTACTATAGGAAGAAATCCAGTGGGAGGAGACTCCTTACTATAGGATGAAATCCATTGCGAGGAGACTCCTTACTATAGTATGAAGTCCAGTGGGAGGAGATGCCTTACTATAGGAAGAAATCCAGTGGGATGAGTCTCCTTACTATATGATGAAATCCAGTGGGAGGAGACTCCTTACTGTAGGATGAAATCCAGTGGGAGGAGACTCCTTACTGTAGGATGAAATCCAGTAGGGGGGAGACTCCTTACTATAGGATGAAGTGCAGTGGGAGGAGACTCCTTACTATAGGATGAAATCCAGTGGGAGAAGACTTCTTACTATAGGATGAAATCCAGTGGGAGGAGACTCCTTACTATAGGATGAAATCCAGTGGGAGGAGACTCCTTACTATAGGATGAAATCCATTGGTAGGAGACTCCTTACTATAGTATGAAGTCCAGTAGGAGGAGACTCCTTACTATAGGATGAAATCCAGTGGGAGGAGACTCTTACTATAGGATGAAATCCATTGGTAGGAGGAAACTCCTTACTATAGTATGAAGTCAGTAGGAGGAGATCCTTACTATAGGATGAAATCCAGTGGGATGAGTCTCCTTACTATAGGATGAAGTTCAGTGGGAGGAGACTCCTTACTATAGGATGAAATCCATTGCGAGGGGAGACTCCTTACATAGTATGAAGTCCAGTAGGAGGAGATGCCTTACTATAGGATGAAATCCAGTGGGATGAGTCTCCTTACTATAGGATGAAATCCAGTGGGAGGGACATCCTTACTGTAGGATGAAATCCAGTGGGAGGGGAACTTACTGTAGGATGAAATCCAGTAGGGGGAGACTCCTTACTATAGATGAAGTGCAGTGGGAGGAGACTCCTTATAAGGATGAAATCCAGTGGGAGAAGACTTCTTACTATAGGATGAAATCCAGTGGGAGGAGACTCCTTACTATAGGATGAAATCCAGTAGGAGGAGACACACTAACTATAGGATGAAGTCCAGTGGGAGGAGACTCCTTCTATAGAATGAAACCCAATGGGAGGAGGACTCCATACTATAGGATGAAGTTAGACTGGATAAAGTGATAAAATCGACTATTTACAAAACAGGAAACAAACCAATACGGTAAATAAAAACCTTGAAGTTAGAAGAAAGGCATAAGGTGCGTAATAAAAGGGTGTGCGTGGCCCATACAGCTATATAGCATTAGATGTAGGTCTGCATTTCTTTTCTATTTATTCAGTTTGTTTCACTGAGTTACTTAGCCAAACAATTTTGAATCTGGTCTATAAAGCATGGTACACACCATGAACTTTTTCTCCTGACTGACGTTCAGCTCTTCTGACCTGTTCGCCAGGAGTTTGCAAATGAGCGGAGGACCCACTATCGCCCGTGGTTTGTCAACCTGTCCAATTCGGATGAATGGACAGTCGTGGTCCAAAAACCCATACAATCATTTTGGCCCAGACAAACTCTAACCCCCTGAACCCTACTTTCTCAATATTCCTTGCTCCCCCAGCAATCCTGGAGAAGATATGTACCTTAAAGCCTACCAGCCCTTCCGCACTGTGTCCCTTTCCCATACAGATTTATGAGCTCACGCACCAATAAAGGAGGCAGAACTGCACCCATTGGCCGTAACATCACTGTTAGGGGTGTGACTGACGGCTTTGGCAAGTGAAGTAAGGGACCGGCCGACTTTAAGGTAAATATCTTCTTTCAGGATCACCAGGGAGCATGGTAGTATTGCAAAAGTAGAGATTTGGGGGGTTGTGGAATAAAAGTTTGGTGAACATGCCCTTAAAATACTAATAAAACAATAACCCAGAACCAAATCTTAACGATTCCTCTGTATTCACCATTTCCCATATCTGCCTCCACCTAGACAGCAGGCCATGTTTCCAATGCAGACAGTGCGGAACAATTCCCACAGGCCTAAAACGGACTTTAGAGGGAGAGGGTGTCTGCATGGTAACGCATTTATGTTAGGGAAAAACGTCAAGGTTGGCCAAGGGGACCTCCATGGCTGCTCCTTCCTTCTACGATTAGCAAAATTCTTTCATCCCTGAAAGATTTACGGAGGTGAGGTGGGTTCAGGCAGCTGGGTGCCTTCTGCTTGGATGGTTGATGAGGTGCCAAGACAATAAGACAGCAAGGCCTTCCAAGTTCAGAAGTGCACTCCCCCCCCTTCCCCCCAACCCCCGACTTACATTGTTTTTACAGTCACCTGGGAGAGCTAACAACCAATTCCCTTTAATTACCTGCTCTCGACAAAGCTGCATTTTAATGGTCGCTATTTTAAATTTTTCAAATGGGATGTCTAACCTGCATTTGTGACAAACAGGAGTGCAATGAAACTCCCATAGACAATGTCTGAAATTGCAGCCTTAATTTTCAAATGATCTTACTTTATGGATGGTCAAGCAGTATGTATGCCACTTTTCCACTGAACTATTCCTTTAAATAAAATTTTATGGTTCACTAAGCAAGACATTAAAATGTTTAATTTAGAAAAACATCACGGGACAGGTTGTTTACCAGATGTTTAATAAAGGCATCTGATGTTTTCTTTTTACAGATCTGGAAAAAAAAAAAAAAATACGACAATGTTAGTGACATGGTTTGTCTGTTTTATGGCCGAAATCAGTCAAGAAACATCAAATCCATAGGAGCCATATGGACCTAGAAGGTACAATTAAGAACATTAAAACAGAGAGTGGTCAAAAAATAATAAATGATGACCAGTAAGTACGGTCTTGGTCTCAGGAAGTAACCGTTGCAATAAAGACTGATAGGCTCTTCATAGGCAATTCAAACCTGGGTAGGTTCTAATCAAGGTTAAAGGGGTGTGTGATTGACACCCAGAACTCAAATCCTAACTCCTTAAAAGCATGAGGTATGGAAAAAGGGAACTTGGTAAAATGAAATTTGCTATATCCAGGCAGGCAATGATATTCGATTCTATTTTCAAAATGGCCTTTCTGGACTTAGACTACAGCACCTTAGGTCACCGCAAACATTTAATGCCAAGTGCTCTGTAGCTTGTAAGCTGAGGGTATTGAGCCTTTCACAGGAGGACCATGTTCAACGAGCCTTGAGTCTGTGCCAGGGACTTCCTGCCCATAACAACAAGTGCAAGTTCATAACCTTTTAGAATGAGGGTGGCGTGTTGGAAATAAGTCCGGCTTGGGAGATAAGAAGATAATTGGTGTGAACCCTTGTGACCTCCATAATGGCTAATTAAACTATCTTTCCTCACCAAGTAGCCCTTGTTATGATACCAGTAACAGGCACTTAGGTCATTGTTGAAGTCTTGAATGAAGGAATTGCAGGTCTTGGACACATTTCTGTTGAAAGACATAAAAACTTCAGTCTCCATCTGATATACGTTTGGTTTCTGTTTCCTCTCATCCGTTTTGTTTTATTTCTAATCCTTTATCAGTAACTAAATGTTCCATCGCTCCCCTAAAGGAAATTTGGCTGGAAATTTGGAAGGAAGGCGATTCCAAGCTGAACGTACCTTAATTATTGTGTTATAAATATATGAATGAATTATCACTGTGCTGTATCAATTTTCCCCTAAATATAACATGGACTCCTTTCCCCAGAAACAATACAATTTCCTGTGGAATTTGCATTCTGATATTATTTCTGAGAATTTCTTCCACTAGAGACTGCGATTACCTAATATAACCCAAGATATAACCCAGAATATTAGCTTAAACCCAAGATACAATGCAGGGCATTACCTTATACCCAAGATACTACCCAAGATATTAGCTTAAAGGACACTAAATCCATAAATATTACTGTGCCTCCGTTTTTATTATTCACAGGGAGTGAGAACGCTTATTCTCACCTCCCTGTGAATAATAGGACGCTCGGGGGACCTGGAACTTACCTTACCGCGCTCCACTCGCAAGCACTACTGACAGAACAGCTGTTCGTCCGATCGTGCGCCCTATCTTTTGTATTGGCGCGCATGCACCTAAGATAGGGCGCGTGGTCAGGATAGAGTGGCTGTCAGTGAAGGAGTGCTTGCAGTGGAGCGGCGGTAAGGTAAGTTTCAAGAGGTATACAAAGATAGTTTCACAATCTGCCCAAAATTTCCTATGTTAATTATTTTGCTTGTGTATACACATTTGTACAGTCTCTGCTATTATAACACTCTTTATATTACTGCAAATTAATGTTTCAGGGTAATTATGCTAATTAGGAAAGAAAAGCCTAATAATGAGATATGAATAATATATTATAGGCCTTGGTCAGACCTGGGGAAAGTAATGCCCATGGACCCCATGCAGCCATTGGCTGCCCCTGACTGGCCCCTCAATCCTAGACTCTCCCCAAAATCATAACATTAATTAATTGTCTCAGGCTGGATAATGGTATTTTTTTAAGTTTATTTATAGAAAAAATGTTGGCCTGATCAATTGATTAATTGAATAATTGAATTGAGGAATAGATCTTGTAAAAATTGCAAATTTAATAAAAAAAATTCAATGAACCAGGTATTAATTTAATCTTTTTATAAAATCCAGTTTTACAATCTCTATAATGAGAACTGAGTATCGGTTCGGCCCTTCACGACAATCCAAGTTTTTAATGCGGCCCATGGAAAATTTAATTGCCCACCCCTGGCCTTGTTCAATGAGAGGTGCAAAATGTTGCCTGTGTTCTGTAGAACCAGTAAAAGTTAGCAGATGTTTTCTAACTGTAGTAGACCAGTAAAAAGGTATTATTTGATTGGTTGAGGCTAATTTACAAGCAAAATCTTATTGAATAAATATCTCAGTGCCCATATCTGTTTACTTGTGCAAGGTTTCCAACATTACAAATATTAATGTGTAACATCTGATGGATTCTATTTATCTTTCCAATATCCTGCTTAGAAAATAACAAACATTTAACAAATCCGCGGAGTTCTTACAGAGAAACCCACATAGTATTGTAATCTCTGTCTCCTGCATAAGAGGAACAATAGGAGTCTCACATATTGCGAAATCTAATTTTTTTTCATTTTAGGAAACTTGAAGACCCATTTTACAGGAATTCTAAGGTCTAAAATGTTATCGGAAGTATCAGATATAGCGGCTATTGAAAAAATTTAAAAAAAATGTTTAGACAAGTCTCTCTTAAAGGGTCCTGAATATGATAACTATAGTGGGGGTAGGCCCCTCAAACCACCCCCTCCCCTGATAGTACAAAGGGAGATGACCTAAACTACTAGGTCCTAACCCCTAGGTTTCATGTAAACATAGACCATATAGTTATGCTGTTCCAGTCTCGCCTCTGGAAGAGTTTTGGTATTTGAACAATGGTAAGTTGCGCTCTGCTTGTCTTTTCATTGGCCAATTCGGGAACATTCCAGGACTGTGAGGCGAGGTGGATGTAGAGCAGCATTATAAGACAGTCTTTGAGAGCCCAGAATGCCAACTGCATGAAACCCTAAGTACTATCAGGGGAGGGTGATTTTGGTGGGTTAATTATCAGTTGATGACATATCAGGTCCAAGAGCAGTACAATTCATGCTTACCCGTCTCTTTATCTAAAACTTACAACAGCACTGCGTCACTAGACTGACAAGAAAATTTGCACATAATTCGGTTCCCTGGAAGGAATATCCTGGTGTTATATCTCACTATCGCTTCACAGAAAAATGAAATAAATGTGCACATTTTATAATATTCCCAACACAATTCCCAGACAGACAGGGTGGTTGGCAGTGGGCGAGCAGTCTATTCTATACTGGAAGGAAGAGCAGCAATTGGCAGACCTTCTGAGGCACACCGATGCATCATGTGTATAGATGTATACATGTTAGCTCTTCAGAAAATTGGAAATGCAAGGAATGCACAAAGTGTTAAAAGAAATGTGCTAGTTTCCACAGCAGGAAGCTTGCATAGTCGAGCAAATTAACTTGCTATTCATAAATATCCAGAACACTTCTGACCTGGTCAGAACTTTGTGCCCAGAAGTCCTTACTGGCTTTAACAGCCACTATCCCAATAAAAAGGCATGTAATAAACTGGTAGCAGTTCGGGGTAGAGGCAGTTACCTTTTTGTTTTAAGAGTGAACATGCCCTTTAAATGACCATTAGAAGTGTGTATTAATACAACTTATAGTGACTTGGTTTACCTTTACAATTACTGATATCTGCCTGAACAGTTTATTAAAGACTGACTATGTCCAAGTTCTACAGTTGACCCTTTTGAAGTCCTATAGAAGTTGAATATTTTAGATAAATTATCCCACAGTAAATTGTCTAGCCTCTCGTTTTAATTGCCTGCAGTCCATTCCCTTTAAACCTCCCCTAGTTCCCGTGTCAGTGTTGACTTAAAATCTGAGTCATCCAATTCTACACCCTGAAAGGTCACGGAGAGGCCGGGACTATGTGATAGGCAACCACACCGTGTAACTAACCAAATGTCATCAACTGGGAGTAGAATGTTCGACCAGCCAAAGACAATATCTCCTGTCCTTACATCATTCTCCCTAAAAACATCTCTGTGCAGCTGTAAGGTGGAGGATGTAAAAAATAATAGGCTGCAGAGGGAATGCTCAATAATAGCACAGTAGTTAGTAATGCAATTCTGTCTAAATTTACACACGTAGGGGACTGAGGCTCTGAAATAATACCTACCGTTGCTAGACAATTGTGAAGACCCTTCAGATGTTTTGAAAACTACAACTCCCAGTATTCCTTGGTTGCACAAACTGATTGGATAGCTTCTCTCTCACTGGTACATTACACTGAGCAGTCTGTATGTCAGTGGCTTGGAAGAGAGATGGGTTAAAATTTGGATTTGCATGGTATCTCTAGTTAGGTGTTAGAATGGCACATTTGAATGGGATATGTATTGCATTAAAAATTGAGAACACAGTAAATTGAGTTAAAGCTCAGGCTCATATGGAAAATACTTCACATCTTAGTGGATCATTGATAATTATACATTATAGTTAATATACTAAATACGTATTCCATGGTTTCTTTTAAAGAAAACTTGTTTGTTTACGGTAGATCATATTGGTTGGTATCTGTAATCACATCCTTATCTTAAGTAAGAACCATAACATGGTGTCAATAGAGATGCTATGCAGCCCCCTGTATCTTGCATATTATTTAGCGACTGCAGTAAGTGTTGGGAACTGTTGTTAATAGGAACCTTAGTTCCTATGTACTAGTGGGAATGGTACTGCAACACAGAGCTGAGAACATCCCACTAGCACAAGGCGAAGGCTAAAGAAATGAAACATCTCGAGGAGCCCTTAAAACTTGTGGATATCCAGACTGGGCCTTTGTCAAAAGAAGTAGAGGAAAGAAAAGAACACGAATACCAACAGTGAAGGGGAAAAGCAAGGGAAAGGAGAAGAACATCGGTCACATTCCCATAGTAGCAGGGGTCTCCGAGAATTAAGAAGAATTTTCAATAAACACGTATCCCTGTCTGCTTTAAACCGAACAACACACTGAGGCAGCAATTGGTACATCAAAAGACCCAATACAAGAAAGTGACATCATATAGCGGTGCAGTGCAGTGAAGAATGCTCTGATTTGTATGGGGGGAGACCAAACAGCAACTGCATCAACGTATGGCCCAGCACAGAGGAGCCAATTCCTCGGTCAGGACTCAGCTGTGTACCTGCATCTTAAGGATAAAGGACATACCTTTGAAGATTGTAATGTAACATATTGGACATAGGAACAGGACTAATTCAATAGAGTGTCAAGGAGGCCATTTATTGTGAAAATGAAGAAACCAAGCCTGAACACCAACTGTCTGCCATGTAGCCATGTACAATGCTGTTTTGCACCCTTACCCTGGGCAGTTCTTAAACACCTTAGCCACAATGCATCCACACCTTGCATTCAGTAGGTCCCTAACACCTGGCTGTGATATGCTAATTGGGATTTTCCAGGGTATATAATTGCCAACAGATTCTTGTACAAGTCATTCTGAATTGAGAAAGCCAGTCGGATGACTAGCGAAACGTCTCAGAACTAAACTTCAAGTCCAGTTGATCTAACTGAAACAACAAATAGGAGCCTTAATTGAACAAAAAATGTCACTTACTCTTGAAACTGCCCTGGCTTGTCCAGCATTGGCCTTTGGATCCAAACCAGCATCTCCCGATGTAGATAATGGGTTTAAAACAGATCCGTAGACCAGAGAAGGTCCCGTATATGTTTTATTGATGGAACGTACCAAACACCTGGACTGTAAAGAGTCCATTTTTCTATGCAGGCATATTACTGCATTCCGAGGGTCCTCGCAGGTTAAAAACATCCGCAATGGTGAAACTTACCCAATTTTCCAACCACATCAAACAGGAACAATGACTGCTCTCCATACTCAGATTTCAAGATGAGTTCACTCTCTCCGCGTCTGATGTCTGATGGTGGAGGGTGATGAGTCAAACAAAGAAGAATTTAACATTTCTTTCTAACCAACAGCAGAATTTATTTACCTGGGAAATGAAACTGTAAGAGGCTAGGACACACCACTGTGCCACAAGTCTGTTTTCTTTCTGTCTGTTGGTAGTGGATGTTAACCTGTCCTGCCACTCTGTGCATGTTGGATTTTGTTACAAAATTAAAACTGAATGCGATCAACATTTTCTGTGTTGTGTTACATGTGTTTTAATCTGTATATGGGATAGTAATATCAAGCCACAATGCTCTGTTTTTACTCTGTGCAGTCTAGTGTGCCCCCAGCCTGCTTTATATGGATGTAAAACACTCAAAATGGCAATTATACTGTCCTAAACCACCACCCCCACCATACAATGGGCAATTATACTGTTCTAAACCACCACCCCTCGCCATACAAAAGGCAATTATACTGTTCTAAACCACCACCCCCGCCATACAAAAGGCAATTATACTGTTCTAAACCACCACCCCGCCATACAAAGGCAATTTACTGTTCTAAACCACCACCTCTGCCATTCAAAAGGCATTATACTATTCTAACTACAAACCTGCCATACAAAAGGCAATTATACTATTCTAAACCACACCCCTGCATTCAAAGGGCAATTACACTGTTCAAACCACCACCACCACCATACAAAAGGCAATTTTACTAATCTAAAACCACCACCCCACCATTCAAAGGGCAATTATACTGTCTAACCACCCACCACGCCCTACAGAAGCACAATTATAAATCTAAACCACCACCCCCGCCATACAAAAGGCAATTATACTATTCTAAAACCACACCCCCCCCACCATTCAAGGGCAATTATACTTTCTAAACCACCACCCCGCCATACAAAAGGCAATTATACTGTTCTAAACCACCACCCTCGCCATACAAAGGCAATTATACTGTTCTAAACCACCACCTCTGCCATTCAAAAGGCAATTATACTATTCTAAACCACCCACCCCTGCCATTCAAAGGGCAATTTATACTGTTCTAAACCACCACCACCGCCATAAAAAGGCAATTATACTAATCTAAAGCACCCCCCCACCATTCAAGGGCAATATACTGCTTTCTAAACACCACCCCCAGTATAATTGCCCTTTGAATGGTGGGGGTGGTGGTTTAGATTAGTATAATTGCCTTTTGTATGGCGGTGGTGGTGGTTTAGAACAGTATAATTGCCCTTTGAATGGCAGGGGTGGTGGTTTAGAATAGTATAATTGCCTTTTGAATGGCAGAGGTGGTGGTTTAGAACAGTATAATTGCCTTTTGTATGGCGTTACGTCAATACGTTCCATGGTTTCTTTTAAAGAAAACTTGTTTGTTTACGGTCAGTATCATATTGGTTGGTATCTGTAATCACATCCTTATCTTAAGTAGAACCATAACATGGTGTCAATAGAGAATGCTATGCACCCCCTGTATCTTTAGATATTATTTAGCGACTGCAGTAAAGTTGTGGAACTTTTGTTAATAGGAACCTTAGTTTCCTATGTACTGTGGGAATGGTTACTGCAACACAGAGCTAAACATCCCACTAGCACAAGGCAAGCTAAAGAATGAAACATCTCAAGGAGCCCTTAAAACTTGTGGATATCAGACTGGGCCTTTGTCAAAGAAGTAGAAGGAAGAAAAACACGAATACCAACATTGAAGGGGAAAAGCAGACCAGGAGAAAGAGCATGGTCATCCCATATGTAGCAGGGGTCTCCGAGAAATTAAGAAGAATTTTCAATAAACACCGTATCCCTGTCTGCTTTAAACCGAACAACACACTAGGCAGCAATTGGACAATCAACACAAAAGCAATCAAAGACCAATACAAGGATAAGTGACATCATATAGCGGTGCAGTGCAGTGAAATGCTCTGATGGTTTGGGGGGAGACCAAACAGCAACTGCATCAACGTATGCCCAGCACAGGGAGCCAATTCCTCGGTCAGGACTCAGCTGTGTACCTGCATCTTAAGGTATAAGGACATACCTGAAGATTGTAATGTAACATATTGCATAGGAACAGGACTAATTCAATAGAGGTGTCAAGGAGGCCATTTATGTGAAAATGAAGAAACCAAGCCTGAACCCCAACTGTCTGCCATGTAGCCATGTACAATGCTGTTTTGACACCTTACCCTGGGCAGTTCTTATAACACCTCTAGCCACAATGCATCCACACCTTGCATTCAGTAGGTCCCTAACACCTGGCTGTGATATGCTAATTGGATTTTCCAGGGTATATAATTGCCACAGATTCTTGTACAAGTCATTCTGAATTGAGAAGCCAGTCGGATGACTAGCGAAACGTCTCAAACTAAACTTCAAGTCCAGTTGATCTAACTGAAAACAACAAATAGGAGCCTTAATTGAACAAAAAATGTCACTTACCTTGAAAACTGCCCTGTGCTTGTCCAGCATTGGCCTTTGGGATCCAAACCAGCATCTCCCGATGTAAGATAATGGGTTTAAAACAGATCCGTAGACCAGAGAAGGTCCGTATATGTTTTATTGATGGAACGTACCAACCTGGACTGTAAAGATGTCCATTTTTCTATGCAGGCATATTACTGCATTCCGAGGGTCCTCGCAGTTTAATAACATCCGCAATGGTGAAACTTACCCAATTTTCCAACCACATCAAACGGAACAATGACTGCTCTCCATACTCAATTTCAAGATGAGTTCACTCTCTCGCTCTGATGTCTGAGGTGGAGGGTGATGAGTCAACAAAGAAGAATTTAACATTTCTTTCTAACCAACAGCAGAATTTATTTACCTGGGAAATAACTGTAAGAGCTAGGACACACCACTGTGCCACAAGTCTGTTTTTCTTCTGTCTGTTGGTAGTGGATGTTAACCTGTCCTGCCACTCGTGCATGTTGGATTTTGTTACAAAATTAAAACGAATGCGATCAACATTTTCTGTGTTGTGTTACATGTGTTTTAATCCTGTATATGGGAATAGTAATATCAAGCCACAAGCTTCTGTTTACTCTGTGCAGTCTAGTGTGCCCCCAGCCTGCTTTATAGGATGTAAAACACTCAAAATGGCAATTATCATGTCCTAAAAACCACCACCCCCACCATACAATGGGCAATTATACTGTTCTAAACCACCACCCCTCGCCATACAAAAGGCAATTATACTGTTCTAAACCCCACCCCCCCACCGCCATACAAAAGGCATTAATCTGTCTAAACCACCACCCCCGCCATACAAAAGGCAATTATACTGTTCTAAACCACCACCTCTGCCATTCAAAAGCAATTACATACAATATTCTAAACTACAACACCAAAACCCATGCCATACAAAAGCAAGAGCAATTATACTATTCTAAAACCACCACCCCTGCTCTTCAAAGGGCAATTACACTGTTCTAAACCACCACCACACCCATACAAAAGGCAATTTTACTAATCTAAACCACCACCATAAAGCCAACCCACCACCCCCATTCAAAGGGCAATTATACTGTTCTACCCACCACCGACCGCCATACAAAGAGGCAAATTATACTATTCTAAACCAACACCCACCGCCATAAGGAACAAAAGGCAATTAAACTATTATCTAGAACCACCAACCCCCCACCATTCAAAAGGCAATTATACTGTTCTAAACCACCACACAAACGGGGCAAGGGTTAAACAGTTACATAGTAACATAGTATTGGAGGTTGTATAAAGACATACGTCCATAGTCCAACTGTTATACCTCACCCATAAGTCTGTATACAGTTACATAGTAACATAGTATTGGCGGTTGTATAAAGACATACGTCCATCAGTCCAACCTGTATACCCTACCCATAATGTCTGTATAACAGTTATACATAGTACATAGTATTGGAGGTTGTATAAAGACATACGTCCATCTAGTCCAACCTTATATCCTACCCATAATGTCTATATAACAGTTACATAGTAACATAGTATTGGAGGTATAAAGACATACGTCCATCTAGTCCAACCTTTATCCTACCCATAATGTCGTATACAGTTGCATAGTAACAAGTATTGGAGGTTGTATAAAGACTACGTCCATCTAGTCCAACCTTATATCCTACCCATATGTCTATATAACAGTTACATAGTAAATAGTATTGGAGGTTATATAAAGACATACGTCCATCTAGTCCAACCTTTATACCCTACCCAAATGTCTGTATAACAGTTACATAGTAACATAGTATGGAGGTTGTATAAAGACATACGTCCATCTAGTCCAACCTGTATACCCTACCATAATGTCGTAACACAGTTACATAGTACATAGTATTGGGAGTGTATAAAGACATACGTCCATCTAGTCCAAACTTTATATCCTACCCATAATGTCTATATAACAGTTACATAGTAACATAGTATGGAGGTTGTATAAAGACATACGTCCATCTAGTCCACCTTTATATCCTACCATAAGTCATATAACAGTTACCTAGTAAAAGTATTGGAGGTTAATAAAGACTATGTCATCTAGTCCAACCTTTTACCCTACCATAATGTCTGTATAACGTTGCATAGTAACATAGTATTGGAGGTGTATAAGACATACGTCCATCTAGTCCACCTTTATATCCTACCCATAATGTCTGTATAACAGTTATATAGTACATAGTATTGGAGGTTGTATAAAGACATACGTCATCTAGTCCAACCTTTATACCCTATCCCTAATGTCTGTAAATAGTTACATAGTAACATAGTATTGGAGGTTGTATAAAGACATAAGTCCATCTAGTCCAACTTTATACCCTACCCCTAATGTCTGTATAACAGTTACATAGTAACAGTATTGAGGGTGTATAAAGACATACATCATCTAGTCAACCTTTATACCCTAACCATAATGTCTGTATAACTGTACATAGTAACATAGTATTGGAGATGTGATAAAGACATACGTCCATCTAGTCAACCTTATACCCTACCCATAATGTTGTATAACAGTTACATGGGCCCTATTTATAAAAACATCGGTATCGTTATCGGAAAATACCGATTGTTATCGGAAAAACGCTCGTTATTTTACGATAATGATCGGTATTTATGATAACGATCGTTATTTATCGATAACGATACCGATGTTTTATAAATAGGGCCCATAGTAACATAGTATTGGAGGTTGTATAAAGACATACGTACATCTAGTCAAACTTGACCCTACCCATAATGTCGCTTATAACAGTTACATAGTAACATAGTATTGGAGGTTATATAAGAGATGTGCCCATCTTGTCCAACTTTATACCCTACCCATAATGTTGTAAACAGTTCATAGTAACATAGTATTGGAGGTTGTATAAAGACATACGTCATCTAGTCCAACCTTTATACCCTACCCATAATGTCTGTTAAACAGTTACATAGTAACAGTATTGGAGGGTGTATAAAGACATACATCCATCTAGTCCAACCTTTATACCCTACCCATAAGTGTCTGTATAAACTGTTACATAGTAACATAGTATTGGAGATTGTATAAAGACATACGTCCATCTAGTCCAACCTTTATACCCTACCCATAATGTCTGTATAAACAGTTACATAGGGCCCTATTTATAAAAACATCGGTATCGTTATCGGAAAATACCGATTGTTATCGGAAAATACCGATCGTTATTTTACGATAATGATCGTTATTTTATGATAACGATCGTATTTTATCGATACGATACCGATGTTTTATAAATAGGGCCCATAGTAACATAGTATTGGAGGTGGTTATAAGACATACGTACATCTAGTCAAACCTTTAGACCCTACCCATAATGTCGTATAACAGGTACATAGACATAGTATTGGAGGTTATATAAAGAGATGTGTCCATCTTGTCCAACCTTTATACCCTACCCATAATGTCTGTAAACAGTTACATAGTAACATAGTATTGGAGGTTGTATAAAGACATACGTCCATCTAGTCCAACCTTTATACCCTACCCATAATGTCTGGTATAACAGTACATAGTAACATGGTATAGAAAGTTGTATAAAGAAATCTAGTCCAACCTTTATACCCTACCCACTTATATTTACCAGTCCACCAGCCAGTGTTAAGTAAGTTCTCCATCACCACCGCCAGTGTTAAGTCAGCCCTCCAGTCCACCAGCCAGTGTTTTGTCAGCCCTCCAGTCTTCCTGCCAGTGTTATTTCAGCCTTCCAGTCCACCATTCAGTCTTAAATCAGCACTTTATTCCACCAGCAAGAGTTAAATCAGCATTCTAGTACCAGTGAGTAATAGTAGGCCCACCTTACTTACCTCCACAAGCCATGCCCACCTCCACAAGCCACGCCCACTTTCCCTGGTGGTGCACTTGGTTCACAGCAGCTTTAAGCAGTGCTTCAGGTGACAAAAGGTTAGGAAAATCCACTGGTTCAGTGGTGTAGGTATCCAGTCCCCTAAGCCAAGTGGGACCTAAGAGACCACATCATCTTGATACCTGTGCACCACATTGAATAACTCAGCATTAAATTGGTTTGAGAGCACTGAGCTGTGATGGAGAGCTGGAGTTTGAACCTTCCCCCCTCTGTGACTTAGCAGCAGAACGTTTTGGCATAAACTCATCAACAAGATTTGGCTGGCAACCTGATGGAGATTCTACTCAAAACATTGGCTAGTCACTAAAATCACCAATTCACCAGTAAGGTATGTGTCCGATCTTGGTGGATTTTCTTGGTTATTATTATTAACCGTCCTTTTCAAATAAAATGAATGTTTATATTGTAAGGGAAAACCAAATGGGAAAATAAAATGTTAATGGAGCCAAAACTTACCCAGTAAATTAAACCACAGCAGAAGCCTTTGAAAGAAATAGGAAACACGTAATATTCTCAGCCAATCCTTTTGTGTGCTTTTTCTCTATATGGCTTGGCAGGGATAGTCCTATGAAAATCCCTTTACCCTATAACTGGAATTAGAGAATAAACAAACAATACAGCTTCTGGATCAAAAGGAACAGCAGGTGTCTTTATTTACAAAAACTGCCACAATTTCTTATTTCAGGTAGATGAAACAATTAATTAACATTAACTTCTTAAAATAACATTAACAGTATTAATATATATTGGTCCATAGAGGTCTGTTACCAATCAAGTGCAGCCCAGCCATCCTAACACTGGCTCAATGAGTGCCCCCCTTTTCTTATGAACACCTCCTCCTAGCCAAGAAGGACCTATCCAACTGTAACTCGCTTAGAAAAACTGTTTGTTCCGCTATCCCCTCTCCCTCTATGGACCCCCACCTAATGCTGTGACTATACCACCTATTGCCCTAGAACCTCCTTTTCTTTCAACTACTGAACTAATTCATGTTCCTATTGAGTGGGCAGGTTCTACCTGTGGAGCAAAAGTGGAAGTGATTCCCCCATGTCACCCTCTTTTATCTTCTTTCTTCACATACCATGACCTTTTAACACATACCCCCACCCTCAGCTCTTTCCTTCCTCCCATCCAATCTAACATTTATAATCACCCTTTCTTTCCTTTTCTATTCCATGCCGCCATGCCCTTAGTCCTATGGTCCTTACATTATTTGCCTAGTGTCTGTCAATCAAGGTAGGATTTGATAACTGTTACACTGCCAGATTGTCATATTGACAGCAATTCCTTGTTAAAATAATTACCGCTCACAGCTCCTCTCCCAAAACAGTATTTAGTTAATGCTCCCCCCCAACCTTTTAGAGCGTTGATTGACTCTTTAAGACCTCCACAGCTACGAACACCCAACCCCCCCCCCCACATCCACCTCTTTCTTGTTGCGTCCATTTGTTTCTGATTTTAATGCATTCCTGATGAAGGTACAGTGTAAGCACAGGGGGTGTTAAGTTACACAAGGCAACAGAGCCCATTAATTCTAGTCATCCTCTACCCCGCCGGGACTCTCATTCCCCCCACCCCCCTCTCAAAGTAAAATATAATTATCAGATAACTAGAAATTTGGGGGGCTTTCAAGTTAAATGTAAGGAAGCCAAACCGGTCTAGAAAATGTTACAAAGGGGAAATAGAGGGTTTGCCTAACTCTTTCAGTGCCAGTAGAATCTTTTCCCAGCCAGAAATAATTTTCAAGATTTGTAATCTTGGTTTTATTTTGTATACCCCTTGCTATTCCAGCTGATGACAATAGTGGTCTGACATTTCAGGGTCTAACGGTCCTTCTTCAGTATTTCTACTGATTGGCTGTTGAATGGGTCAAACATGCTCAGACTCTACTGAGCAACTGAATCAACCCAGGGCAGGCGCTGGGTCAAGGGCAAGACCATGCGGTCTCTATAAGGGTCTGCAAACAGGAAGTCAGAATTTTGGAGCATCATATATTATACACAGACAAAATGCTGAATGGGCAGGATAAGGTCATTGGGATGGTAAAATACTTATATGTATTTTTACTGAACTTCCCCTTTACGTTTTACTTAATTCAGTTTCTTGCATGTCCCTGAAATGAATCCTCCTGGGCATGAAGTCATCATAGAGTCTTCCTGAAAGATAGAAAGCATAGGGAAGTTAGGTTCCTTTTCTAAAGACTGTGTACAACCTTTATTCCACCCACCTTGTGTCTTTCTCCTTACTATATTATAAAGTCCAGTGGGAGAGAATCCTTACTATAGGAAGAAATCCAGTGGGAGGAGACTCCTTACTATAGGATGAAATCCATTGGGAGGGACTCCTTACTATAGGAAGAAATCCATGGGAGGAGACTCCTTACTATAGGATGAAATCCATTGCGAGGGAACTCCTTACTATAGTATGAAGTCCAGTGGGAGGAGATGCTTACTATAGGAAGAAACCAGGTGGATGAGTCTCCTTACTATATGATGAAATCCAGTGGGAGGAGACTCCTTACTGTAGGATGAAACCAGTGGGAGGAGACTCCTTACTGTAGGATGAAATCCAGTAGGGGGGAGACTCCTTACTATAGGATGAAGTGCAGTAGGGGAGGAGACTCCTACTATAGGATGAAATCCAGTGGGAGAAGACTTCTTACTATAGATGAAATCCAGTGGGAGGGAGACTCCTTACTATAGGATGAAATCCAGTGGGAGGGACTCCTTACTATAGGATGAAATCCGTTGGTAGGAGATCCCTTACTATAGTATGAAGTCCAGTAGGAGGAGACTCCTTACTATAGGATGAAATCCAGTGGGAGGAGACTCCTTATATAGGATGAAATCCATTGGTAGGAGGAAACTCCTTACTATAGTATGAAGTCCAGTAGGAGGAGATGCCTTACTATGGATGAAATCCAGTGGGATGAGTCTCTTACTATAGGATGAAGTTCAGTGGAGGAGACTCCTTACTATAGGATGAAATCCATTGCGGGAGACTCCTTACTATAGTATGAAGTCCAGTAGGAGAGATGCCTTACTATAGGATGAATCCAGGGGGATGAGTCTCTTACTATAGGATGAAATCCAGTGGGAGGAGACATCCTAGTAGGATGAAATCCAGTGGGAGGAGACTCCTTACGTAGGATGAAATCCAGTAGGGGGGAGACTCCTTACTATAGGATGAAGTGCGTGGGAGGAGACTCCTACTATAGGATGAAATCCAGTGGGAGAAGACTTCTTACTATAGGATGAAATCCAGTGGGAGGAGACTCCTACTATAGGATGAAATCCAGTAGGAGGAGACACAACTATAGGATGAAGTTGGGAGGAGACTCCTTACTATAGAATGAAACCCAATGGAGGAGAATCCATACTATAGGATGAAGTTAGACTGGATAAGTGATAAAATCGACTATTTACAAAAGACAGGAAACAAACCAATACGGTTAAAAAAAACCTTGAAGTTAGAAGAAAGGCATAAGGTGCGTAATAAAGGGTGTGCGTGGCCCCCATACAGCTATATAGCATTAGATGTAGGTCTGCATCATTTCTTTTCTATTATTCAGTTTGTTCCAAGAGTTACTTTAGCCAACCAATTTTGATATGGTCTATAAAGCATGGTAAACACCATGCAACTTTTTCTCCTGACTGACCGTTCAGCTCTTCTGACTGTTCGCCAGGAGTTTCGCAAATGAGCGGAGGACCGCACTATCGCCCGTGGTTTGTCAACCTGTCCAATTCGGATGAATGGACAGTCGTGTCCAAAACCCATACAATCATTTTGGCCCAGACAAACTTCTAACCCCCTGAACCCTACTTTTCAATATTTTCCTTGCTCCCCCAGCAATCCTGGAAGAAGATATGTACCTTAAAGCCTACCAGCCCTTCTCCGCCTGTGTCCATTTCCCATACAGATTTATGAGCTCACGCACCAATAAAGGAGGCAGAACTGCACCCATTGGCCGTAACATACACTGTTAGGGGTGTGACTGACGGCTTGGCAAGTGAAGTTAGGGACCGGCAGACTTTAGGGTAAATATCTTCTTTCAGGATCACCAGGGAGCATGGTATGTATTGCAAAAGTAGAGATTGGGGGGTGGGAATAAAAGTTTGGTGAACATGCCCTTAAAATACATATAATACTAATACCCAGAACCAAAGTCTTAACGATTCTCTGTATCTCACCATTTCCCATATCTGCCTCCACCTAGACAGCAGGCCAGTTTCCAATGCAGACGTGCGAACAATTCCCCACAGGCCTATAACGGACTTTTAGAGGGAGAGGGTGTCTGCATGGTAACGCATTATGGTAGGAAAAAACGTCAAGTTGGCCAAGGGGACCTCCATGGCTGCCCTTCCCTTCTACGATTAGCAAAATTCTTTCTATCCCTGAAGATTTACGGAGGTGAGGCTGGGTCTCAGGCAGCTGGGTGCCTTCTGCTTGGATGGTTGATGAGGTGCCAACGACAATAAGACAGCAAGGCCTTCCAAGTTCCGAAGTGCACTCCCCCCCCTTCCCCCAACCCCCCCGACTTACATTGTTTTTACAGTCACCTGGGAGAGCTAACAACCATTCCCTTTAATTACCTGCTCTGACAAAGCTGCATTTTAATTGGTCGCTATTTTTAAATTTTTCAACTGGGATGTCTAACCTGCATTTGTGACAAACAGGAGTGCAATGTAAACCCCTAGACAATGTCTGAAATTGCAGCCTAATTTTCAAATGATCTTACTTTATGGCATGGTCAAGCAGTATGTATGCATACTTTTCCACTGAACTATTCCTTAAATAACATTCTTATGGTCTCACTAAGCAGACATAAAATGTTTTTTAGTAAAAACCTCGGGACAGAGTGTTTACCAGATGTTATAAAAGGCATTGATGTTTTCTTTTTACAGATCTGAAAAAAAAAAAAAAATAACGACAATGTTAGTGGACATGTATTGTCTGTTTATGCCGAATCAGTCAAGAAACATCAAACTCCATAGGAGCCATATGGACCTAGAAGGTACAATTAAGAACATTAAAACAGAGAGTGGTCAAAAAATATAAATGATGACCAGTAAGTACGGTCTGGTCTCAGGAAGTAACCGTTGCCTAGACTGATAGGCTCCTCATGGCATTCACCTGGGTAGGTTCTAAATCTAAGGTTAAGGGAGTGGTTGATTGACACCCCGACTCAAATCTCACTCCTTAGCCTTGAGTATGGAAAAAGGGAACTTGGTTAAAATGAAATTGCTAATACAGGCAGGCATGATATTCGATTCTATTTTCAAAATGGCCTTTCTGGACTTAGACTACCAGCACCTTAGGTCACCGCAACATTTAATGCCAAGTGCTCTGTAGCTTGTAAGCTGAGGTATTAGCCTTTCACAGGAAGGACATGTTCAAACGAGCCTTGAGTCTGGCCAGGGACTTCCTGCCCATAACAACAAGTGCAAGTTCATACCTTTTAGAATGGGTGGTCTTTGCTTGGAAATAAGTCGGCTTGGGAGATAAGAAGATAATTGGCTGTGAACCCTGTGTGACCTCCCAATGGCTAATTAAACTCTATCTTTCCTCACCAAGTAGCCTTGTTATGATACCAGTAAACATGGCATGTAGGTCATTGTTGAAGTCTTGAATGAAGGAATTGCAGGTCTTGGACACATTTCTGTTGGAAAGACATAAAAACTTCAGTCTCCATCTGATATACGTTTGGTTTCTGTTTTCTCTCATCCGTTTTGTTTTATTTCTAATCCTTTATCAGTAACTATGTTCCATCGCTCCCCTAAAGGAAATTGGCTGGAAATTTGGAAGGAAGAGCGATTCCAAGCTGAACGTACCCTTAATTTGTGTTATATATTATATATTGAATGAACTTATCAATGTGCGTGATCAATTTTCCCCTAAATAAAGGACTCCTTTCCCCAGAAACAATACAATTTCCTGTGGAATTTGCATTCTGATATTATTTCTGAGAATTTCTCCACTAGAGACTGCGATTACCTAATAAACCCAAGATATAACCCAGAATATTAGCTTAAACCCAAGATACAATGCAGGGCATTACCTTATACCCAAGATAATACCCAAGTATTAGCTTAAAGGAACACTAAATCCATAAAATACTCTGTGCCGTCCGTTTTTATTATTCACAGGGAGGTGAGAACGGTTTTCTCACCTCCCTGTGAATAATAGGACGCTCGGGGGACCTGGGAACTTACCTTACCGCGCTCCACTCGCAAGCCTACTGAATACAGAACAGCTGTTCTGTCCGATCGTGCGCCCTATCTTTTGTATTGGCGCGCAGCACCTAAGATAGGGCGCGTGGTCAGGATAGAGTGGCTGGCAGTGAAGGGAGGCCTTGCAGTGGAGCGGCGGTAAGGTAAGTTTCAAGAGGTATACAAGATAGTTTCACAATCTGCCCAAAATTTCTAATGTTAATTATTTTGCTGTGTATACACATTTGTACAGTCTCTGCTATTATAACACTCTTTATTATTACTGCAAATTAATGTTTCGGGTAATTATGCTAATTAGGAAAGAAAAGCCTAATAATGAGATATGGATAATATATTATAGGCTTGGTCAGACCTGGGGAAAGTAATGCCCATGGACCCCATGCAGCCATTGGCTGCCCCTGACGGCCCCTCAATCCTAGACTCTCCCCAAAATCTAAAATTAATTAATTGTCTCAGGCTGGATAATGGATTTATTTTTATTAAGTTATTTTATAGAAAAAATGTTGGCCTGATCAATTGATAATTGGATAATTGAATTTGATGGAATAGATCTGTTAAAAATTGCAAATTCAAAAAAAAAAATTCAATGAACCAGGTATATTAATTTACTCTTTTATAAAATCCAGTTTTACAATCTCTATAATGAGAAAATGAGTATCGGTTCGGCCCTTCACGACAATCCAAGTTTTTAATGCGGCCCCATGGAAAATTTAATTGCCCACCCCTGGCTTGTTCAATGAGAGGTGCAAAATGTTGCTGTGTTCTGTAGCAACCAGTAAAATGTTAGCAGATGTTTTCTAACTGTAGTAGACCAGTAAAAAGGTATTATTTGATTGGTTGAGGCTAATTTACAAGCAAAATCTTATGAATAAATATCTCAGTGCCCATATCTGTTTACTCGTGTGCAAGGTTTCAACATTACAAATATTAAGTGGTAACATCTGATTGGATTCTATTTATCTTTCCAATATCCTGCTTAGAAAATAACAAACATTTAACAAATCCCGCGGAGTTCTTACAGAGAAACCCACATAGTATTGTAATCTCTGTCCTGCATAAGAGGAACAATAGGGTCTCAATAGCGAATCTAATTTTTTTTCATTTCTAGGAAACTTGAAGACCCATTTTACAGGAATTCTAAGGTCTAAAATGTTATCGGAAGTATCAGAATAGCGGCTATGAATAAAATTTAAAAAAAAATGTTTTAGACAAGTCTCTCTTTAAAGGGTCCTGAAATATGATAACTATAGTGGGGGTAGGCCCCTCCAAACACCACCCCTCCCCTGATAGTACAAAGGGAGATGACCTAAACTACTAGGTCCTAACCCCTAGGTTTCATGTAAACATGACCAATATAGTTATGCTGTTCCAGTCTCGCCTCTGGAAGAGTTTTTGGTATTTGAACAATGGTAAGTTGCGCTCTGCTTGTCTTTTCATTTGCCAATTCGGGAACATTCCAGGACTGTGAGGCGAGGTGGAGTAGAAGCGCATTATAAGACAGTCTTTGAGAGCCAGAATGCCAACTGGATGAAACCCTAAGTACTATCAGGGGAGGGTGATTTTGGTGGGTATAATTATCAGTTGATGACATATCAGGTCCAAGAGCAGTACAATTCATGCTTACCCGTCTTTATCTAAAACTTTACAACAGCACTGCGTCACTAGACTGACAAGAAAATTTGCACATAATTCTGGTTCCCTGGAAGGAATATCCTGTGTTTATATTCACTATCGCTTCACAGAAAAATGAAATAAATGTGCATATTTTAATATTCCCAACACAATTCCCAGACAGACAGGGTGGTTGGCAGTGGGCGAGCAGTCTATTCTATACTGGAAGGAAGGCAGCAATGGCAGACCTTCTGAGGCACACCGATGCATCATGTGGATAGATGTATACATGTTAGCTTTTCAGTAAAATTGGAAATGCAAGGAATGCACAAAGTGTTAAAGAAATGTGCTAGTTTCCACAGCAGGAAGCTTGCATAGTCAGGAGCAAATTAACTTGCTATTCATAAAATATCCAGAACACTTGACCTGGTCAGAACTTTGTCCCAGAATGTCCTTACTGGCTTAAAGCCACTATCCAATAAAAAGGCATGTAATAAACTGGTAGCAGTTCGGGTTAGAGGCAGTTACCATTTTTTGTTTTAAGAGTGAACATGCCCTTTAAATGACCATTAGAAGGTGTATTAATACAACTTATAGTGACTTG
This sequence comes from Hymenochirus boettgeri, assembly GCA_019447015.1. Lineage (NCBI taxonomy): Eukaryota > Metazoa > Chordata > Amphibia > Anura > Pipidae > Hymenochirus > Hymenochirus boettgeri. The sequence continues at coordinate 323,193,488 of CM033476.1, read as the reverse complement.
GTTTACTTTACAATTACTGATATCTGCCCTGAACGTTTATTAAAGACTGACTATGTCCAGTTCTACAGTTGACCCTTTTGAAGTCCTATAGAAGTTGAATATTTTTAGATAAATTATCCCACAGTAAATTGTCTAGTCCTCTCGTTTTAATGCCTGCAGTCCATCCCTTTAAACCTCCCATAGTTCCCCTGTGTCAGGTTGACTTAAAACTCTGAGTCATCCAATTCTACACCCTGAAAGGTCACGGAGAGGCGCGGGACTATTGTGATAGGCAACCACAACTGTGTAACTAACCAAATGTCATCAACGGGAGTAGATATGTTCGACCAGCCAAAGACAATATCTCCTGTCCTTACATCATTCTCCCTAAAAACCTCTCTGTGCAGCTGTAGGTGGAGGATTGTAATAAAATAATAGGCTGCAGAGGGAATGCTCAATAATAGCACAGTAGTTTAGTAATGCAATTCTGTCTAAATTTACCCAAGTAGGGGACTGAGGCTCTGAAATAATACCTACCGTTGCTAGACAATTGTTTGAAGACCCTTCAGATGTTTTGAAAACACAACTCCCAGGATTCCTTGGTTGCACAAACTGATTGGATAGCTTCTCTCTCACCCTTGGTAATTACCACTGAGCAGTCTGTATGTCAGGGCTGGAAGGAAGGATGGGTTAAAATTTTGGATTTGCATGGTATCTCTAGTTAGGTGTTAGAATGGCACATTTGAAGGGATATGTATTGCATTAATAATGAGAGACACAAGTAAATTGAGTTAAAGCTCAGGCTCATATGGAAAATACTTCACATCTTAGTGGATCATTGATAATTATACATTATAACGTTATACATTATACGTAAATACGATTCCATGTGTTTTTTAAAGAAAAACTTGTTTGTTTACGGTCAGATCATATTGGGTGGTATCTGTAATCACATCCTTATCTTAAGTAAGAACATAACATGGTGTCAATAAGAGAAATGCTATGCAGCCCCCTGTATCTTGCATATTATTTAGCGACTGCAGTAAAGTGTGGAACTGTTGTTAATAGGAACCTTAGTTCCTATGTATGGGATGGTTACTGCAACACAAGCTGAGGAACATCCCCACTAGCACATAGGCGAAGGCTAAAGAAATGAAACATCTCGAGGAGCCCTTAAAACTTGTGGATATCCAGACTGGGCCTTGTCAAAAGAAGTAGAAGGAAAGAAAAGAACACGAATACCAACAGTGAAGGGGAAAAGCAAGACAAGGAGAAAGAACATGGTCATCCCATATGTAGCAGGGGTCTCCGAGAAATTAAGAAGAATTTTCAATAAACACCGTATCCCTGTCTGCTTTAAACCGAACAACACACTGAGGCAGCAATTGGTACATCCAAAAGACCCAATACAAGATAAGTGACATCATATATGCGGTGCAGTGCAGTGAAGAATGCTCTGATTTGTATGCGGGGGAGACCAAACAGCAACTGCATCAACAGTATGGCCCAGCACAGAGGAGCCAATTCTCAGGTCAGGACTCAGATTGTGTACCTGCATTAAGGATAAAGGACATACCTGTTGAAGATTGTAATGTCAACATATGGCATGAGGAACAGGACTAATTCAATAGAGGTGTCAAGGAGCCATTTATGTGAAAATGAAGAAACCAAGCCTGAACACCAACTGTCTGCCATAGCCGTACAATGCTGATTTTTGACACCTTACCTGGGCAGTTCTTATAACACCTCTTAGCCACAAATGCATCCACACCTTGCATTCAGTAGGTCCCTAACAACCTGGCTGTGATATGCTAAATGGGATTTTCCAGGTATATAATTGCCAACAGATTCTTGTACAAGTCATTCTGAATGAGAAAGCCAGTCGGATGACTAGCGAAACGTCTTCAAGAACATAAACCAAGTCCAGTTGATCTAACTGAAACAAACAAATAGGAGCCTAATTGAACAAAAAATGGCACCTACCTGAAACTGCCCTGTTGCTTGTCCAGCATTGGCCTTTGGGATCCAAACAGCATCTCCCGATGTAAGATAATGGGTTTAAAACAGATCCCTAGACCAGAGAAGTCCAGTATATGTTTTATTGATGGAACGTACCAGCACCTGGACTGTAAAAGAGTCCATTTTCTATATGCAGGATATTACTGCATTCCGAGGGTCCTCGCAGTTTAAATAAAAACATCCGCAATGGTGAAACTTACCCAATTTTCCACCCACATCAAACGGAACAATGAATGCTCTCCATACATCAGATTCAAGATGAGTTCACTCTCTCCGGTCTGATGTTGATGGTGGAGGGTGTGAGTCCAAACAAAGAAGATTTAACATTTCTTTCTAACCAACAGCAGAATTATTTACCTGGGAAATGGAACGTGAAGAGCTAGGACACACCACTGTGCCACAGTCTGTTTTCTTTCTGTTGTTGGTAGTGGATGTTAACCTGTCCTGCCACTCTGTGCATGTTGGATTTTTGTTACAAAATTAAAAACCGAATGCGATCAACATTTTTGTGTTGTGTTACATGTGTTTTAATCTGTATATGGGAATAGTAATATCAACCACAATGCGTCTGTTTACTCTGTGCAGTCTAGGTGCCCCCAGCTGCTTTATAGGATTGTAAAACCACTCCAAAATGGCAATTTACTGTCCTCTAAACCACCACCCCCACCATACAATGGGCAATTATACTGTTCTAAACCACCACCCCTCGCATACAAAAGGCAATTATACTGTTCTAAAACCACACCCCCGCCATACAAAAGGCAATTATACTGTTTCTAAAACCACCACCCCCGCCATACAAAGGCAATTATACTGTTCTAAACACCACTCTGCCATTAAAAGGCATTAACTATTCTAATACAACACCCTGCCATAAAAGGCAATTATACTATTCTAAACCACCACCCTGTCATTCAAAGGGCAATTACACGTTCTAAACCACCACACCACCATACAAAAGGCATAATTTTACTAATCTAAACCACCACCCCCACCATTCAAAGGGCAATTATATTGTTCTAAGCCACCACCACCCATACAGAAGACAATTATACTAATCTAAACCACTACCCCCGCCATACAAAAGGAAATTCAGATATATTCTAAACCACCACCCCCCACACCATCAAAGGGCAATTATACTGTTCTAAACCACCACCCCGCCATACAAAAGGCAAATACTATTCTAAACCACCACCCTCGCCATACAAAGGCAATTATATGTTCTAAACCACCACCTCTGCCATTCAAAAGGCAATTAACTATTTCGTAAACCCCACCCCTGCATTCAAAGGGCATTATACTGTTTTCTAAACCACCACCACCGCCATACAAAAAGGCAATTATACTAATCTAAGCCACCTCCCCCACCATTCAAAGGGCAATTATACTGTTCTAAACCACCACCCCGCCCATACAAAAGGCAATATACTACTCTAAACCACCACCTCCGCCATACAAAAGGCAATTATACTATTCTAAACCCACCACCTCTGCCATACCAAGGGCAATTCTAATATTCAATCCAACAACTGCCATACAAAAGGCATTATACTGTTCTAAACCACCACCTCTGCATACAATCGCCAAATAATACTGTCCTAAACCACCACCACCCTCGCCATACAAAGGGCAATTATACTGTCCTGAACCCCCACCCCCGCCATAAATAGTACCAGACTATATGAGCCAGATTTTGATACAATGGATTGAACAATCTAGAGTAGCAGAGCTGAGAGGGTTTGGGGAGGGGGGGTGCTTTGTAAATGGTTGTAAATTGTATTTTATAAATAGTGCTTAGTTAATCATGTCACGTGGTGACTAAAAGGTTGTGTACAATAAAAAGTAGCGTATCTACTACATTAAATATAAGGACATTAAAGTCCGTGACCCTTAGAACTTTGCCTTGTAGTTTCATGCAGTAGTCTTGGTATAAACTTAGAGGCAGGGCGGCCTTTGATATGGGCGACCTGTGCGACCGACGGGTTGCATTACAGGGGGGACCAGCTTAGGTCACAGACTGTAGCTGAAGTTTGTGGCATCAGTTCCACAGCCCCTCTAGTTACGGTCCTCAGATCAAATATATATCAGCACCTCACCACATACTAAGCCCCAACACATATAAGCTTTACTTAAGATGTCTGTTATGCTGTGCTGTTCTGTCGTGCATTAGTATTTTACTTGTAACATAATGATGTACGCACCATATGTACAAGCACGCACTGAAGATACTGAAGACAGTGCAGGTGGGGTACTTGATTGAAGGCAAGCAGTATTCAACGAGTATTGTGTGTGCCCAGGGGGGTGGGTGTTTGTTTGGTTTTTTTTTTTTTGGGGGGGGGGTTAGGTGCAGGTTCAGTAAAAATCTTGCACGGGTGCTATTTACAGTATCATAAGGCCGGCCCTGATATTAGAGGGGCCCAGAATACGCTACTGCAGTCTTGAAACCTATGTGTGACACGTAATATTCGTATATTTAAAATAGGTTGCATTACTCCAAGGTACGCAGAGGAATGGGACATAAAAAATTCCCCAGTACAAGATCTAAAGATTTTCCGTTTTCGAAAAGGAAGGATAAAGTATATCCATAGACCCATAAGAGGAGCCCTGACTCATAATTCTGCAATTAGGAGGCTTCATCATTTAACCATTATACTTGCAGAACCCATTGTGGAACACAGACTATTTATTCAGCTATCTCAGTTCCTAACTTATTCTGCTTACAGCCCTCATCCGTTAGTTTTTCCAGCCACACTGTGATATCGCCTGCGGTGCTGATATAATTAAATAACATCTGTTCCTTATATAAGTCATGACGTTTCAGTAAGTAGCCTACAGATTAACTGATCCTGTCAACATTACTATACCTGAAGAAGTCAGGTCCAGTTTGTTCTGAAAAGTTGACGATCAAGCAAATAACTGAATAACTGTGATAACGGAAGTAATTTTAAGGATTGCCCTATTCAATGAAATAATGGAAATTGCTGTGTTTAACCCACAAGGGTTTGTTTTTTTTTTATTATATTTAAAAGGCAACTCACCCTTAAAACATTAAAACTGGCAAGTTTCCACCCCCAACCTTAACTAATATACTCACATTATTAGATTGTATTACTAACCAGAAATTTAAGGATAATTATTGACATAATTCTGGCAGTCCGCTGGCTCCTCCCTCCATGCAATCAATCAAGGCGTTGACTGCTGACATCACAGCCAATGATTAACTGCTTTCCACTGCTGCCTCCTTGCACGTTCTTCTCAAACGTATAAAAAGATCATGAGCAGAGGAAGGAAGCAGATACTTTTGCCAGAATGGACGGAAATTATCATTACAATATCTGGTACAAAAGCAATGTACTCAACGCGTAACAGGGGTTGCAGAGATCAACATTTTTTTGTTTTAAAGGCATGTCCACTGGAAAAAAGTCTCTAAATTGTATATTACTCCTCTCAAACCCCACTTTCGCATTATTCCCGCTTCCAAAAATGCTCCCGAACTTGCTACCTGACCCACTCCACTTCCTGGCTGTGGCTGTCAGGTAAGGCGCAATGTGCCGTCATGCCCATCAGCCGCAAACCAGGAAGGAAGGCGCTGCCTCTGTAGAAGTCCCCTGCTCCTGTTTTTGCTCGAAAACAGAGCAGGGGGCGGAACCTAAATGGCGAGGGACTGGTCAGGTAGAAACATTCAGGAGCGTTTGGAAGCTGGGAATAATGCGAAAGTGGGGTTTGGAGGGAGGGGGTAAGTGAACTTGCCCTTTAAGGATGAGCATGCTCTTAAAGGAGAAAACAAAAATAGTAATTGAAGGAAAACACTTTAATATAGAGAATTCCAATTAAATGTTCTTGAGAGACTGGTATCCCCATGCTAACCCTAAAACCACTATGTTTGGGAAAATAAACTGATAAGCTGATTCTAATTTATTAAAGGGTATTATTAAAGGGTATGGTACATTGTAAATACAACTATTACTATTACTAGATAGTTAAATGTAAAGTGGTTTTGTTGTTTGTTGTTTTGTTCCAGGACCCTCCTATAACCTTTAGTCTTAAAAGTTCCCCTGTCTCAGCACTGCCCACACAAAGATTGGCGCTGTAGTGATGTCAGGGGCGTGCTCTGCAAACTGGTACACTCTTTCATAGCAAAGGGATTTGGTCAATCTTCTGTGGGCAGTGCTGGGACAGGGGACATGACAGTCAGTTCGCGCAAAGTGATGTCAGTGAACATGCGCGTTTGCGTGTGGCTCCGCCAGACGTCGATCAATGGTTGCGGAGCTGTACACGGGACATGACAGAAGGAGGAAGACAGAAACTTTTAAAACAAAGGTAGGGTATAGGAGGGTCCTAGAAAAAAAAATGCTTTACATTTAAAGCACTAAGCTATCTAGTAATACTAAGTTGTATTTACACCAACATACCCTTTAAACATAACCGTGTGGTTATGCTCTTAGAAGACTAAGTATATGTCATGTACCATTGCTCGTCACATATCCCTCAAGAGCAGTTTTAAAGCGAAGTAGAGACTTGGCAGGGGAGTGGAGCTTATTGACACTGTAGTGTAGGATCATATCATGGACCCAAACAGTCTTTTCTAGGACATCTCTTGTTTCAAAAGCTCAGGAATTGTTCTTTGCTTTAATCTGAAGCTTCTGCCTGCTAAGGAATCTAGAAATACCACCCACTTTTGAAGCTCAAATTCTTTGAACTCCTTCAGCCATGAGGGCAAAACCTTGGACCTTGTGTAGACATTGACATGGTTGGGTCATTGACATGAAAAAAGTTGCTGCAACGGTGACATGTAAAATGGGGGTTCTCCTATTTTCAAAAATTTATGCAAAACTATGATGAGAATCTACTGTTTGTTTGGGGGTGTTTGTTGTCCTTGATGGCGATTACACTTGTGGTCAAAATCTCTTGTGTTCTGTTTTAGACCAAATAAACATGAACCCCAATACTTGTTAGTCTTTGATTCCCCTATTGTATAATCAAGAAATGGCGATTCAAATGATGTTTCACTGTCTATCAAGTTTATTTCAAAGAAAGATACAGTAAATACTTTTAGAACACAAATCCCTCTAGTAACTGCCCCTCCCGTAGGTCCGTGATCTCAGACATGCTCAGAACAGTTCACTGAAGGAAAGACAGGAATTCTATAATCAGATACTTTGATGGTTATGCAATAAAAGGTATCCTGGTCAAATGGGGGAAATGAACAATGGGGGTGAATAGGCCCAATAAATCAGCAATTTTGGAGTCACAAGTTAAGGGGAGAACTTGATTTAGACCCAATAAATTGACTTTAAAAGAACAAGGCTGCTTTAATCGGAAGTTCATTTTCGTTAAACATTTACTTTACCTTTAATATAAATAAATAAAGTCCCTTGTTAGGATTTTGAAATGGAAAATATTTCCAAGTACAGTTGATCATCACTTTTTCCGCTATAAATTCACTCCAATATGTTATCATTATGTGCATAGCTTTGTTTAAGCGGGCTGCCATACCACCGCATTGAGAAAGCGTATCTAAAATCCCATCAAAGAAGAATTAATAAAGGGGATTTTAAATCTGATATCCTCCCTTGCAAATGTTTTCCGGTAATGTTTATAGCTTTGTATATGATTTGATCCTTAGTCATTTCCCAAACTGCAGTTCGCGGTAAAAAGCCAATAAGCAAATCCATCTGTCTTTGTTAATATCAGAAACACATTTGGTTTTCCAGTAAGAGGTGCAAAAGCTACCCATGGTTTAATCTGCAAAAAACAATCACTGGTCAACAATTAGAAAACATCTCACATTGAATAAGACTCAATTCTCTCTAAGGAGCAAATTTAAAAACCCTCGGAATCACACACTTGCGTTTTTTGTATAAGTACGATTTCGGACGTAAATCTACAACAATATCTTTGTTTATTCCAGCGCTATCATGGATAGAGCCCGATTGCTACAACGATCGATAAGACACGGTATCGCAAAAAAGGGAATTGCGCCTTTATGAAGAAGGCCCTAAAAACCTTCTAACGTAAAACTCACTTTCTTTGGACGTTGGCCCCCTGAAGATTGGACTCTCGTGTCATTTACAATGTGCATAGCCCCGCCTTCTAAGCCCCACACGTTCCCAGGGGAAATAAGATAAGAATGAGTGGGAGACGCCTCCTAAAGCTTCGTACACACGTTGGATAATCGTCGTACGATTGCAGCTGACGAACGAGCAATCGCACAATATTTTATGAAAATATAGCATCAACGATTGTCAAAGACCATTCACAAGCTTTTCGGATGATCAGCCTGGTGGATTGTTCTGCCGATTATCGGATATTTGTACATGGTCGACAGGTTATCGTTAACATGTACGAAAAAAAATAATAAAAAGTGCATGCGCTGCTTTCGTAATTGCGCGAAGATACGAACGTTACGTTACGCACAAATGTCTATATCAACGACTATCGTGGTGACTATTGTTGTTGTGTGTCAAATGTCGTTTTCAATTATGAGGATTAACGATAATGTCGTTGAACTTTTGTCGGCTGGATGTATGAAAATTATCCAACAGTACGAGGCTTTAGATCTAGGACCCTTTCAGTGTAATCGGACAATAGGGAGGTATAAGCAGATTGTTGCATACTATAGATAAAAACCCCTCTGGTTATTTATTTTAAAGGGCACGTCCACCCTTCTTAAAATTTTTCATATAATATTCTCCATGTCCCCCCATCCCGAACGCTATAGTTTTGAGTTCAGGAAAGTGCCCGAAATTACTACCTTCCCTCTTTCCTCTGCCGCACTGCCAGGCCCTCTTCTTGCGAGAAAATGCAAGCAGAGAGGCGGACGGCTGTCGCGTCTGTCATTGGCTGGCGGAGCCAATCACGGACGCCGGCTGCGGAGTTCAGTGCGGCGGGGAAAGAGGGAAAGAGTAAGTAATATTTGGGGCACTTTCTGAAGTTAAAACTACAGAGGTTGGGATGGGGGGACAGGTAGTGAATATTATATATAAGTTTTACGCTAGGGGGGGAATCTAAATCGGGTAGGGAGGGAGGGGAAGGGAGGGGGAGAAGGGCTGCAGTGTGCATGCAAATTTCTCTCGGAGGGGAGACAGGAGGCAGATTCCTATTGGACTCTGCAGACTCCTGGGGGCGTTTTTTTTTGGACTTTAGGGGGGGGAAGCGAGAAAAAACAGATGGAGCTGGGATGTTAAGGTAAGGATTTAAAACTACACTACACAATGGGGCCGTAGTGGGGGGGTTTATAGTTTTGGGGGTGGACATGCCCTTAAAGAACCTGGTTAGAATTTAGTTAAAGGCAACTAAAGCCACAGAAAAACACTTAACCAGAAGGCAGAACACTGATATAAAACCAGTAATCTGGTCACCTCTCATTTTGATACGGGTGCTGGGAAATTTACCTAAAATAAAACTAGGGTTTGTGCTTTACGTTCACAGCATTCTCGTTTATCACACAGTTTGGTCAACGACTATTATGTTCTGCTCATGCTCAGTCCTAGCTATGGCACAAACTTGTTACAGTTGGTCACACCCATCAATAATCTCTAGCCAACCTTTTTACAGGACAGATAAAGCAAAGAAGCATGTGACTGAGGTCAGGAGGTGTGGTCTACACTGACATACCACACAGATACTTCATGTTTCCAGTCTTAACAGGCTTTGATTTACTTTAAAAGAGTTTACTAAAGTGGGATTTATAGTTTATTGGGGTTTTTAGGGGGGTTGTTTTAGATTCTGGGGTATAAAAAAATTGGGTTTAGTTCGCCTTAAATGGGAGAAAAATAGACAGATTTAAAGGTAACTATACACTGACAGAATGTCTTCTCCCCCTTCCCTCTGCCTCTCAAAATATATTCCACTTTTTTAAGTTCTCCGAAGCTCTTTTACAAGCTTGCACGTGCTTAGTAGAGGGCAGCTATGGGAATGGCATCCAGTTCATGGTCTATGATGTCAACTGATCAGATTCCTGGTGACAGCTGTACATCCGGAAGCTGGAGAGGAGTAAAACACAAAACCAAATAACTAATTTTTATAATTCTGAGGGTCCCTACAGAAATTTTTTATGCATTTTTTTTATATAATTTTCTACTTTTTAAAGGAATGCCAAATCATTTTCAACTTATCACACAGTAATTAGGATTAATTGCCTCCAAATTAAATTGCTTCTTCTTTTTCTTTCTCTGACCTTCTTTCTCTTGTTTTAGCTTGGGAATTTTACTTTTTAAGAGGAGGGGGACCACAGCTAGTAAGTAAAGAACGTCAATCACCCGCCTGTCCCCCGGCAACATACATGTAGATACAATCCATTCTATAAAAGTAAAGCTTATTTCTCTGTCACTGCATGGCTAATTGATTCAGCATTAAGATCAGGAAACCGGAAATAACATTAATCTGTTGCTCTGTGCTCTTCTGTGCAGATACACCAATGACAGCAGTTAGACGTGGTTGTGTGTTACTGAGGTCCAATGTAGCACTGTACTAAAGGAAATCAATTACAAAGCGGCACATACACACACTACACACACACACCACAACCCTTCAACTCCTACCACTAAAAGAAATCTTACTTGATTCAAGCATTTATATGCTTCCAGTGCTGGACCCTTCCTATTTGACAAGCAGTTTTTACTGTCACAAACACAAAATCACTGGGTGATGCTATTGGCTGGTAGTGGGCACATATCATCTCCAATCACATGCTCCACACTCTAGCTGTGCCTCAGTCTTTTGGGGGGTGGATACATAGAGAGAGTGACAGGGAGCGCTGCAGAGCAAAAAGGGATAAGTTCCTGGCAGCACTAAAAATATAGAAATGGATACAGGCAAGTCATTTTTTTCCCTTTGTGTCCTTTAATGCCCAAAATAGTCCATATGGATGGACTCTCAACACTGTTATACATACACTGTGTTGTGCACACCCACAAAACCATCAGGGTATGTGCCACGCAGGTTCCAATAGTGCACATGATGAGAAGTGTTTTCGATAGTAGCACACAGGGCTGTGACGTATTGCACAGCGCTACACTGCATGTTGCACACACAAGCCGATGTAAATTCCTTCTCCAGGAAATTCCCACATGTGAAGATTCCTTAACGCTGAAGTTTATATGTGGTTCTCAGGTTGTAATTGGCTGAAGAACAAAAATTTTTTCCCCCCCAACCCACAGTAAAAAATGTGTGACGCCTCGGTCAATGTTGTCTGATTCATGGGTGTCCTACATATGCGATCTAAATTTAGATCTGTTTGGGGCATGTTGTCAGAATGATGGATATTAAAAGTGCCCTCCATGTGTAATAAGTTATCTGAGGGGAGCGACATACAATACGTGGTCCAGACAGAGACTCAAGGCATTGAGGATTTCTGCTCTGCTCTTAACTATAAATAAAAAATTTTTATCTCTCGACGGGAAAAATCTGACATCAGTTTCCTAGGAAAGTTGCTGCTCTAAAAAGCACAATTAAGATAAGCGAGGAGTGATCTAATAAAGGAACTATGTGCTGTTAATTGGGTAGGAAGGTTATACGGATCGCTGACATGATCCTTGTTGGCCGTCGCTAAAGAGAAAAGAGTCTGAGGGATTTCATCAGAACAACAAATGAGAAGATGATTGGCCCACATCTAGACACACTACCAGTTCACCTCACATTCGCCAAGGTTCATCATGCAAAACACATGGACAGGTGTGAGCCTATGTTGAAAATCAAACATACATCTGAATCAAATGGCCCACCTAGTGCCAGAATTATCATTGAAAAAAATCAATGTTTGAATAGTCTGGACTGATAGAGGGGGCAGGGCAAAACTGGAATTGCAGGACAACTTTGTTTCTTTTTTTACTTCACGAAGCATAACTGGGAATCCACTGGGCCCCCCCCCAGCAAAAACTTATGATGGGGCCAACTCCCTGCTTCATCGACAAGTGGTTTGCTGTTGAGTAGATGTACCAGTCATAGAGAAAGTAAGAAGATGGGACTCCCCTGGGAGTTACCCTGATTAGACTAAGGTAACATCTGACCAACCAGGGGAATGATTTAGCGGTTTAGATTCTTACCCTGGGTACTTTTAAAAATGGCCCAACACTCCCTACTCCCAGATCAATTTCGTTTGTGGATCGTCCGCATGTAGAAAACTGCTTTCTGCCAGGCTTCCTCAGTGCTTCGCCATCTTTAATACAAGAAACCACAGGACACAACCTGGCATGTGAAAATGTACATCTGGCGCTCAGAACTGATATTGGGAGAGGAGTAATCAATACGTACCTCCCTGTCCACAGGTACATTTCTATTTATAAAAGAACATTTGTTACATGTAGTTGTCCTTAAGGATAAGTGCCCTTTAAGAGCATTTTTTAGACATTTATCAGGGTTATTCAAGAAAAGTTCTTATCGTTAAAAATGGTGCGAATTTTGCCCCAACGAATAAGAGGTAGCTTACAAATGTTAAATAGTCTGATGGTGGGGCAAAATTAGCACCATTTTTTAACGATAAAGACCTTTTATTGAATCTCCCCTGTATATTGTTTTAATGCGTCTCAGTAAAGATCAGACCTGCCAGGAACCTGAACATGACCAAAAAACAGTCAATCGGCCCAAAACTAAGTTTAGGGTTATGATGGCCATTAATGCAAATCTGCTAGTGAATAGCAAATAGTAAAACATTCCCTAATGGTTCAGTTCCACGAGACCAAGGGTAATTATATTGTAGTCTGTGTAATTGGTTTGTTTTCCCTTCCATAGTCATTTGTTACAGACAATAAGGGCGATTTTTGTGTGTGTTGTGAGAACAATGAGTAAAGGTTCATACACACGCTCTCAAATCTATGAGCGAGGAACGACCCCCGGACGGAAGAGCGCTACACGCGTGGCGGATAGGCGATGACCCCTGGCCTTTCAATAATCTGTTGAGCTTACCAACGCTCACAGAGTGAGTGTGTGTACGAACCTTTGGAATTGCTAGGTCTTATAACATACATGTTATCGTTCAGTCACAATAAACATGCTGTTATTTATTAATGTTCTTAGTCCGGCTACTCCAAAAACCAATGGAGAATGTTGGTGAAAAAAAGTAGAAACAGATTTCCCCTAACGCATAATGTTCCAAACTTAACCCAAACCAATTGTTCCAAATTTAATTCAAATCAATTCAAAGTAGCCTCTTTAGTGATGAAAATCCCGGATCCGTATTTCCGTGGGGCGAGTTGAGATTTCAGAGAAGAAAGTGGTATTAGAGAGAGCATTTCGGGTGTGTTACAGGAAAATGGTGGGGTCAAGATGGTGATCTAAAGGGCATACAAGTACATGATAATGATCAAGCAAATCCCGGAATCAGAAGTAATCCCAATAAGAATCCCCTGTCTGCAGACCAGTGAAGCAAAAACAGGTTAAGTGATTCCACACACCTTGCCCACCTGACGATTCTTTAATAGATTTTAGCTTGAAAACTGGAAAATTCCTGGAAGATGGGTAGACAGCCATTTGTTTCCGCCTGGCCTGATCCTTGTTTTTCGATAATACCAATTAAAATCGATGATCGGTCTATGGAAAAACACAGAAATGTCTTTGATATTCTGATCCAGGTTGATCAAAGTCACCAAATTGATCGAATATGATGCTGTGTATTGGGAGGGCTTTAATTAAATGATTAAAGCTGAGAGGTGATCAATAGAACTAAAGTGCACACATTGTGGAAGAGCGGACATATGTAGTTGAAGGAATAAAGTGAGCCAAAGGGCAATGCAGCCGTCCTAAAACACAGTAAAAGGGTATTTGACGGTGGAGGCCAACTGCAAAGTACAGGAATCGATCCACCAAAAATCACGGACCACATTCGCACGCGATTATGTGTGTGCGATTCTTGTGGTGCGCAATCGCAGAGCGTGAAACACAAGTGCAACGAGGACGAAAAAAAACGCTAGTGTAGGCCTTAAGCCCTGAGAGACAGAGTATTTGTGGCCCTTTGTGACTTCAAAAGGCAAAATTTCTGTATCGGTGTGAGCCGCAGCCGGGCCTAAAACTCTCAGCCTCAAATACCGGAGTTTTGCCCGATGCAATGAGAAGGATGATAGTTCCGCAGCCAAAACTGGGACCCCCCTCCCCAGCACTGATAGAGTTCCATGTGTGGCCTGACGCTGCCTGTTTGTGGTTAAGCGGTTCCGCAGGTTCAAAACGGGACCCCCATCCCTGGCACTTGAATGTGACCTTTGTGGGGGGTCCTGCAACAAAACCATGACCCCTCTATTAAGAGCCCTTGGTGCTCTAATAAGAGCCTTATGATAAGGGGCTCACGCTGTGAAATCGGAAGGCCACCCCTGGTCCTAAAAAAGGAGCTTTTCAGAATTCCGGCAGTCTTCTTCAGCCCGAAGATGCCGCCACAGCCGCGCAACAACCAGGCGCACTCAGAGGTCACAACCCCGTTCTGAGGCCTGGATCATTGATTGCTGGGTTTAAAATATTAAGAAATCATATGGTCACATTTAAGAATCTAGCGCAATCATATGCTCACATTATAATTAGCACTCATGATGGTCACATTTATATAATCCTAGCAGATCATATGGTACATTGATTAATAATCCTAGCAATCATGATGGTGCACATTTATAATCCTAGCAATATTATGGTAACGAATGTTATAAGCTAGCAATCACATGGTCACAGTTAATAAAATCCTAGCCAAGTCACTATGGTCACATTTGAGTAATCCTAGCAATCACATGGTCACCTTTAATATGCTAGCAATCATATGTCCCATTTAATAATCCTAGCAATACTATGGTCACATTTAATAAGTCCTAGCAAAATCATATGGTCTCATCATTTTATAATCCTAGCATCACATTGGTTCACATTTTATAATCTGCGCAATTCATATGGTTCACATTTTATAATCCTAGCAATTCATATGTCCACATTTTAGATCCAAGCCATCATATGGTCACCATGTTGTATAATCCTAGCAGAATGCATATGGTCAGTCAATTTTATAATTCCTAGCAATAGTATGGTCACATTTAGATAATCCTAGCATATCATATGGTCACGTTTTATAATCCTAGGCAATCATATGGATACATTAATAAGCATAGCAATCATATGGTCACCATTTAATGTAATCCTTAGCCACTCATGATTGGAGGTCACATTTAATAATTCTAGCAATCATATGGTCATCATTGTATAATCAAGCAAGTCATATGGTCACATTTTTAATAATCCTCTCTAGCGAAATCATATGGTCACATTGTAATAATCCTAGCAATAGATGGTCATCATGTAATAATCCTAGCAATACATGGTCACATTTTAATAAATCCTAAGCAATCACATGGTCACCATTTTATAATCCTAGAATCATAGGTCACAATTTCATAACCATAGCAATCTATGGTAACATTAAGTAATCCTAGCAATCATATGGGTCCACATTTTATAATCCTAGCGATCACATGGTCCAATTTTATACTCCTGCAATCAAAATGGTGCACATTTAAGAAATCTAGCAATCATTATGGTCACATTTTATAAATCATAGCGCAATTCCACATGGTCACATTATAATCCTAGCAATATATGGTCACATTTTTATAATTCCTAGGCAAAAATCATATGGTCACATTTTATAATCCTAGCAATTCATATGGTAACATTTTATAATACTAGCAATCAATCGGGCACATTTATAATCCTAGCAATCATCTGGTCACATTTAATAATCCTAGCAATATATGGTCACATTGTATAATCCTAGCAATCGATTGGTCACATTTGATAAATCCTACGCCATCATATGGTCATTTTATAATCCTAGCACAATCATATGGTCACATTTGAATTCCTAGCAATCATTTGGTCACATTTCATAATCACATCATATGGTCACATTATAATCCTAGCAATCTATGGTACATTTTATAATGCCTAGCAATCATATGGTCACATTTTATTGAGATCCTGAGCTAATTCACTGTAGTGGGGTGCCACATTTAATGAGGATCCGTGCGAATCAGGGATATGGTCACATTTTATAATCCTAGCAATCACCTGGTGTCCACAATTATAATCCTAGCAATTCATATGGGAACATTTATAATCCTAAGCAATCAATGGTTCACATTTTATAATCCTAGCAATCATATGGTTACATTTTATAATCTAGCAATCATATGAGTAACATTTTATAATCTAGCACATATGGTCACATTTATACTCCTAGCAATCATCTGGTCACATTGTTATAATCCTAGCAAATCATCATGTAAATTTTATAATTCCGAGGACAATCATATTGGTCACCGGTATGAATTGACCTAGCAAGTCATATGGTCCAATTTTATAATCCGTAGCAATCATATGGTCACATTTAATAATCCTCGCAATTCATATGGTCACAATTTGTATAATCCTAGGCAATCATATGGTCACATTTAATATTCTAGCAATAATATGGTCACATTTTATAATCACTAGCATCCCACAGTGGTCACGTTGTATAATCCTAGATAATTCATATGGTCACATTAATATCCTTAGCAATTTCATAATGGTCACTGTTTTATAATCAAGCCTAATCATATGGTCACATTTAATTAATCCTAGCAATCACATGGTCACGTTTTATATCCTAGCAATATATGGTCAATTTTAATATCCTAGCAAGCACATGAGTCACATTTATAATCCTAGCAATACATATGGTAACATTTTATAATCCTAGCAATATATGGTGCGAACATTTAATAATCTCGACATATCAACACTGGTCCCATTATAACCTAGCAATCATATGGTCACATTTAATAAATCCTCGCAATCCATTGGGTCCCATTTGAAAGCCTAGCAAGGCATATGGGTCACATATTATAAATCCTCGCAATCACATGTCCCATTTTATAATCCTAGCAATGCATATGGTCACATTTTATAATCCTCGCAATCACATGGGTCCCATTGATAAATCCTAGCAGATCATATGGTCACATTTTATTAATCCGTAGCAAGCATATGGTCACTTTTATAATCCTCAGCCATACATGGTCCCATTGATTAATCCTAAGCAAATCATATGGTCGATTTAATTAATCTAGCAATCACATGGTCACATTTAATATCCTAGCAATCACATGGTCACATTTCAAATCTAGCAATCACATGGTCACAATTTATAATCCATAGCAAGTAATATGGTCACGTTTAATAATCCTAGCAAATCATATGGGCACATTTATAATTCTAGCGAATCCCATGGTCACTTTAATAATCCTAGCAATCACAGATGGTTCACATTTTATAATCCTAGCAAATCATATGGTACGTTTATTAATCCTAGCAATCATATGGTCACAGTTAATATCCTAGCAATCAGATGGTAACATTTTTTAATCCTCGCAATCATATGGGTTCATAAGTTTAATAATCCTAGCAATCATATGGTCACAATTTATATAATTCAGCAAATCACCTGGTCCACCATGGTTTATAATCCTAGCGTCATATGGGTAACATTTTATAATCCTAGCATTTCATATGGTCACATTTAATAATCTAGCAGATCATATGGTCACATTTCTTAATCCTAGCATTCATATGGTAACGTTTAATAATCCTATGCAATCACATGGTATCATTTATTAATCTAGCAATCATATGGGTCACATTTAAAATGCTAGCAATCATATGGTAACATTTTTACTCCTAGCAAGTCATATGGTCACATTTTATAATCGGCAATAATCATGGTCAAGTTTATAATCGCTAGCAATCATATGGTCACCATTAATAAGTCATAGGCAGTAACTGTGCCCGGTGAGGTGTTATTATGGAGGGGGTTTTTACAGGCGAAGCCAGTAGAGAAGATTGGGGAATTCACATTGAAAAGATGCTTGTAAGACTCTTCTAGACTTTCTACAGAATTCTAAAGATTCTTTTGTTGAAGTTGAACTTTCCCTTTTATACTGTTGATTCTTTTCTTTCACAGCACTGTAACTATGACCACCCAGGAGCATGTGCCTTTCCCTTTAATCTTCTTGGTTTAAAGCTGTAGCCTATCTCACACTCACCTATCACATTACTTATGTCACTGATTTTCCAGTCTGAAAAAAAGCATAAGTCATATCTGCAATGCAAAGGAACGTTGGTTTTGGTTCAAATTACAAATCAGAGGCTGCGGCTTGTAAAACAAGCACAGACACAGGTTCTGAGATTCCTGGAGATGCACGAAATCCAAGCTGGGCAGAGATGACACTCATTGCATTGACAGGGGATTATAAAGGGGAAGTTCACTGGAAATTCCACATATATACATTATATTACAAGTTGCTATGATTTCTACATGTTGTTTTCTCTAACACTTACATAGTAACATAGTATTAGAGGTTGTATAAAGACATACATCCATCTAGTCCAACATTTATACCCTACCCATAATGTCTGTATAACAGTTACATAGTAACATAGTATTGGAGGTTGTATAAAGACATACGTCCATCTAGTCCAACCTTTTATACCCTACCCATAATGTCTGTATAACAGTTATATAGTAACATAGTATTGGAGTTGTATAAAGACTACGTCCATCTAGTCCAACTTTATACCCTACCCATAATGTCGTATAACAGTTACATAGTAACATAGTATTGGAGGTTTATAAAGAATCGGTCCATCTTGTCCAACCTTTATACCCTACCCATAATTCTGTTACAGTTACATAGTAACATAGTATGGGGTTGTATAAAGACATACGTCATCAGCCAACCTTTAACCTACCCAAATGTTTGTATAACAGTTACATAGTAACATAGTATGGAGGTTATAAAAGAGATGTCGTCCACTTGTCCAACCTTTATACCCTACCCATAAGTCTGTTAACGTACATAGTAACCTAGTATTGGAGGTTGTTAAAGACATACGTCCATCTAGTCCAACCTTTAACCCTACCCATAATGTCTTATAACAGTTACATAGTAACATAGTATTGGAGTGTATTAAGACATACGTCCATCTAGTCCAACCTTTATACCCTACCCATAATGTTCTGTATAAAACCGTTACATAGTAACATAGTATTGGAGGTTATAAAAAAAGAATGTCCATCTTGTCCAACCTTATACCCTACCCATAATGTCTGTCTAACAGTTACTAGTAACATAGTATTGGAGGTGTATAAAGACAACGTCCATCTAGTCCAACCTTTAACCCTACCCATAATGTCTGTATAACAGTTACAATAGTAACATAGTATTGGAGGTTTATATAAAGAATCGTCCATCTTGTCCAACCTTTATCCCTACCCATAATGTCTGTATAACAGTTAAATAGTAACATAGTATTGGAGGTTGATAAAGACATACGTCCATCTAGTCCAACCCTTTATTACCCTACCATAATGTCTGTATAACAGTTACATAGTAACATAGTATTGGAATTGTATAAGACATACGTCGTCTAGTCCAACCTTTATACCCCTACCCATAATGTCTGTATAACAGTTACATTAGAACTAGTATTGGAGGTTTATAAAGAGATGTGTCCATCTTGTCCAATTTTATACCCTACCATAAGTCTGTATAACGTTTACAAGTAACATAGTATTGGAGGTTGTATAAAGACATACGTCCATCTAGTCCAACCTATACCCTACCCATAATGTCTGTATAACAGTTACAAAGTAACATAGTATTGGAGGTTGTATAAAGACATACGTCCATCTAGTCAACCTTTATACCCTACCCATAATGTCTTGAACAGTTACATAGTAACATAGTATTAGAGGTTGTATAAAGACATACATCCATCTAGTCCAACCTTTATACCCTACCCATAATGCTTTATAACAGTTACATAGTAAAATAGATTGGAGGTTGTTAAAGCATACGTCCTCTAGTCCAACATTATACCCTACCATAATGTCTGTCTAACAGTTACATAGTAACATAGTATTGGAGGTTGTATAAAGACATACGTCCATCTAGTCCAACCTTTATACCCTACCCATAATGTCTGTATAACAGTTACATAGTAACAGTATTGGAGGGTGTATAAAGACATACATCCATCTAGTCCAACCTTTATACCCTACCCATAATGTCTGTATAACTGTTACATAGTAACATAGTATTGGAGATTGTATAAAGACATACGTCCATCTAGTCCAACCTTTATACCCTACCCATAATGTCTGTATAACAGTTACATAGGGCCCTATTTATAAAACATCGGTATCGTTATCGGAAAATACCGATTGTTATCGGAAAATACCGATCGTTATTTTACGATAATGATCGTTATTTTATGATAACGATCGTTATTTTATCGATAACGATACCGATGTTTTATAAATAGGGCCCATAGTAACATAGTATTGGAGGTTGTATAAAGACATACGTACATCTAGTCAAACCTTTAGACCCTACCCATAATGTCTGTATAACAGTTACATAGTAACATAGTATTGGAGGTTATATAAAGAGATGTGTCCATCTTGTCCAACCTTTATACCCTACCCATAATGTCTGTATAACAGTTACATAGTAACATAGTATTGGAGGTTGTATAAAGACATACGTCCATCTAGTCCAACCTTTATACCCTACCCATAATGTCTGTATAACAGTTACATAGTAACATGGTATAGAAGGTTGTATAAAGAAATCTAGTCCAACCTTTATACCCTACCCACTTATATTTACCAGTCCACCAGCCAGTGTTAAGTAAGTTCTCCAGTCAACCAGCCAGTGTTAAGTCAGCCCTCCAGTCCACCAGCCAGTGTTTTGTCAGCCCTCCAGTCTTCCTGCCAGTGTTATTTCAGCCTTCCAGTCCACCATTCAGTCTTAAATCAGCACTTTATTCCACCAGCAAGAGTTAAATCAGCATTCTAGTTCACCAGTGAGTAATAGTAGGCCCACCTTACTTACCTCCACAAGCCATGCCCACCTCCACAAGCCACGCCCACTTTCCCTGGTGGTGCACTTGGTTCACAAGCAGCTTTAAAGCTTTGCTTCAGGTGACAAAAGGTCTAGGAAAATCCCTGGTTCAGTGGTGTAGGTATCACCATCCCCTAAAGCCAAGTGGGACCTAAAGAGACCCACATCATCTGTATACCTGTGCACCACATTGAATAACTCATGCATTAAATTGGTTTGAGAGCACTGAGCTGTGATTGGAGAGCTGGAGTTTGAACCTTCCCCCCTCTGTGACTTAGCAGCAGAACGTTTTTGGCATAAACTTCATCAACAAGATTTGGCTGCAACCTGATGGAGATGTCTACTCAAAACATTGTGCTTAGTCACTAATTAATCACCATAATTCACCAGTAAGGTATGTGTCCGATCTTGGTGGATTTTCTTGTTATTATTATTAACCGTCCTTTTCAAATAAAATGAATGTTTATATTGTAAGGGAAAACCAAATGGGAAAATTAAAATGTTAATGGAGCCAAAACTCTACCCAGTAAATTAAACACAGCAGAAGCCTTTGTAAAGAAATAGGAAACACTGTAAATATTCTCAGCCAATCCTTTTGTGTTGCTTGTTCTAGTCTTAATGGCTTGGCAGTGATAGTCCTATGAAAACTCCATTTACCCTATAACTGGAATTAGAGAATAAACAACACATACAGCTTCTTGGATCAAAAAGGACACAGCAGGTTTCTTTATTTACAAAACTGCCACAATTTCTTATTTCAGGTAGATGAAACAATTAATAAACATTAACTTTCCTTAAATAACATTTAACAGTATTAAATTATATATGGTCCATAGAGGTCTGTTACCAATCAAGTGCAGCCCAGCCATCCTAACACTGGCTCAATGAGTGCCCCCCTTTTCTTATGAACACCTCCTCCTAGCCAAGAAGGACCTATCCAACTGTAACTCGCTTAGAAAAAACTGTTTTTGTTCGCCTATCCACTCTCTCCTCTATGGACCCCCACCTAATGCTGTGACTATACCACCTAATTGCCCTAGAACCTCCTTTTCTTTCAACTACTGAACTAATTCATGTTCCTATTGAGTGGGCAGGTTCTACCTGTGGAGACAAAAGTGAAAGTGATTCCCCCCATGTCACCCTCTTTTATCTTCTTTCTTCACCTATCCATGACCTTTTAACCTAACCCCCACCCCTCAGCTCTTTCCTATCCTCCCATTCCAATCTAACATTTACTAATCACCCTTTCTTTTCCATTTTCTATTCCATGCCTGCCATGCCCTTCAGTCCCTATGGTCCTTACATTATTGTCCTAGTGTCTGTCAATCAAGGTAGGATTTGATACCTGTACACTGCCAGATTGTCATATTGACAGCAATTCCTTGTTAAAATAATTTTACCTGCTCTACCAGCTCCTCTCCCAAAACAGTTACCAACCTCAGTGTTGAATTTGTATTTAGTTAATGCTCCCCCCAACCTTTTAGAGCGTTGATTGACTCTTTAAGACCTCCACCAGCTACGAACACCCACCCCCCCCCCCCCACATCCACCTCTTTCTTTGTTCGTCCATTTGTTTCTGATTTTAATGCATTCCTGATGAAGGTACAGTGTAAGCACAGGGGGTGTTAAGTTACACAAAGGCAACAGAGCCCATTAATTCTAGTCATCTCTCTACCCGCCGGGACTCTCATTCCCCCCACCCCCTCTCAAAGTAAAATATAATTATCAGATAACTAGAAATTTGGGAGGCTTTCAAGTTAAATGTGAAGGAAGCCAAACCGGTCTAGAAAATGATTACAAAGGGGAAATAGAGGAGTTTGCCTTTAACTCTTTCAGTGCCAGTAGAATCTTTTCCCGGCCAGAATAATTTTCAAGATTTTGTAATCATTTGGTTTTATTTTGTTATACCCCTTGCTATTCCCAGCTGATGACAATATTGGTCTGACATTTCAGGGTCTAACGGTCCTTCTTCAGTAATTTCTACTGATTGGCTGTTGAATGGGTCAAACATGCTCAGATCTCTACTGAGCAACTGAATCAACCCAGGGCCAGGCGCTGGGTCAAGGGCAAGACCATGACGGTCTCTATTAAGGGTCCTGCAAACAGGAAGTCAGAATTTTGGAAGCATATATTTATACACAGACAAAATGCTGAATGGGCAGGATAAGGTCATTGGGATGGTAAAATACTGCTCTTTTTTCTTAAACTTATATGTATTTTTACTGAACTTCCCCTTTACGTTTTACTTAATTCAGTTTCTTGCATGTCCCTGAAATGGAATCCTCCTGTGCATGAAGTCATCATAGAGTCTTCCTAGAAAGATAGAAAGCATAGGGAAGTTAGGTTCCTTTTTTAAAGACTGTGTAAACCCTTTATTCCACCCACCTTGTGTCTTTCTCCTTACTATATTATAAAGTCCAGTGGGAGGAGACTCCTTACTATAGGAAGAAATCCAGTGGGAGGAGACTTTTGTATATACACTACCATAATGTCTGTAAACAGTTACATAGTAACATAGTATTGGAGGTTGTATAAGACATACGTCATCTAGTCCAACTTATACCTACCCATAATGTCTGTATAACAGTTACATAGTAACATAGTATTGGAGGTTGTATAAGACATACATCCATCTAGTCCAACCTTTTACCCACCATAATGTCTGTATAACAGTTACATAAACATAGTATTGGAGGTTTTATAAGACATATGTCCATCTAGTCCAACCTTTATACCTACCATAATGTCTGTATAAACAGTTACTAGTAACATAGTATTGGAGATTGTATAAAGACTACGTCCATCTAGTCCAACCTTTAACCTCCATAATGTCTGTATAACAGTTACATAGTAACATAGTATGAAGGTGTTATAAAGACATACGTCCATTAGTCCAACCTTTATACCCTCCCATAATGTCGTATAAACAGTTACATAGTAACATAGTATTGGAGGTTGTATAAAACATTGATCCATCTAATCCAAACTTTATTACCCTACCATAATGTCTGTATAACAGTTACATAGTAACATAGTATTGTAGGTTGATATAAGACATACGTCCACTAGTCCAACCTTTTACCCTACCCATAATGTCTGTATAACAGTTACATAGTAACATAGTATTGGAGGTTGTATAAAGACATTGATCCATCTAGTCCAACTTTATACCCTACCATCTATGTTTGTCTAACAGTTCATAGTAACATAGTATTGGAGGTTAATAAAGACATACCATCTAGTCCAACCTTTATACCCTACCCATAATGTCTGTCTAACAGTTACATAGTAACATAATATTGGAGGTTGTATAAAGACATACGTCCATCTAGTCCAACCTTTATACATACCATAATGTCTGTATAACAGTTACATAGTAACATAGTATTGGAGTTGTATAAAGACATACGTCCATCTAGTCCAACCTTTATACCCTACCATAATGTCTGTATAACAGTTACATAGTAAAATAGTATTGGAGGTTGTATAAAGACATACATCCATCTAGTCCAACCTTTATACCCTACCCATAATGTCTGTATAACAGTTACATAGTAACATAGTATTGGAGGTTTATAAAAGACATATCCATCTAGTCCAACCTTTATACCCTACCCATAATGTCTGTATAACAGTTACTATAGTAACATAGTATTGGAGTTGTATAAAGACTACGTCCATCTAGTCCAACCTTTATACCCTACCCATAATGTCGTATAACAGTTACATAGTAACATAGTATTGGAGGTTATATAAAGAATGGTCCATCTTGTCCAACCTTTATACCCTACCCATAATGTCTGTTAACAGTTACATAGTAACATAGTAGTGGAGGTTGTATAAAGACATACGTCCATCCCAACCTTTAACCTACCCAAATGTTTGTAAACAGTTACATAGTAACATAGTTGGAGGTATATAAAGAGATTGTGTCCAGCTTGTCCAACCTTTATACCCTACCCATAATGTCTGTCTAACAGTTACATAGTAACTAGTATTGGAGGTTTGTTAAAGACATACGTCCATCTAGTCCAACCTTTATACCCTACCCATAAGTCTGTATAACAGTTACATAGTAACATAGTATTGGAGTTGTATTAAGACATACGTCCATCTAGTCCAACCTTTATACCCTACCATAATGTCTGTATAACGTTACATAGTAACATTATTGGAGGTTATAAAAAGAATGTGTCCATCTTGTCCAACCTTATACCCTACCCATAATGTCTGTTAACAGTTACCTAGTAACATGTATTGGAGGTTGTATAAAGACAACGTCCATCTAGTCCAACCTTTAACCCTACCCATAATGTCTGTATAACAGTAATAGTAACATAGTATTGGAGGTTTATATAAAGAGATGTGCCATCTTGTCCAACCTTTACCCTACCCATAATGTCTGTTAACAGTTATAGTAACATAGTATTGAGGTTGATAAAGACATACGTCCATCTAGTCCAACCTTTATACCCTACCCATAATGTCTGTATAACAGTTACATAGTAACATAGTATTGGAGATTGTATAAGACATACGGTCATAGTCCAACCTTTATACCCTACCCATAATGTCTGTATAACAGTTACATTAGAACTAGTATTGGGGTTTATAAAGAGATGTGTCCATCTTGTCAATTTTACCCTACCATAATGTCTGTATAACTTACACAGTAACATAGTATTGGAGGTTGTAAAAGACATACGTCCATCTAGTCCAACCTTATACCCTACCCATATGTCTGTATAACAGTTACAACAGTAACATAGTATTGAGGTTATGAAGAAATACGTCCATCTAGTCCAACCTTTATACCCTACCCATAAGTCTTCGAACCAGTTACATAGTAACATAGTATTGAGGTGTATAAAGACATACATCCATCTAGTCCAACCTTTATACCCTACCCATAATGTTTATAACAGTTACATAGTAAAATAGTATTGGAGGTTGTTAAAGCATACGTGCATCTAGTCCAACTTATACCCTACCCATAATGTCTGTTAACAGTTAAATAGTAACATAGTATTGGAGGTTATAAAGACATACGTCCATCTAGTCCAACCTTTATTCCCTACCCATAATGTCTGTATAACAGTTACACAGTAACATAGGATTGGAGATGTATAAAGACATACGTCCATCTAGTCCAACCTTTATACCCCTACCCATAATGTCTGTTAACAGTACATAGTAACATAGTATTGGAGGTGTTATATAAAGACATACGGCCCATTAGTCCAACCTTTATACCCTACCCATAATGTCTGTATAAACAGTTACATAGTAACATAGTATTGGAGTTGTATAAAGACAGTACGTCCATCTAGTCCAACCTTTAGACCCTACCCATAATGTTGTATAACAGTACCTAGTAACATAGTATTGGAGGTTTATAAAGAATAAGTCCTCTGTCCAACCTTTATACCCTACCCATAATGTCTGTAAACAGTTACATAGTAACATAGTATTGGAGGTGTGTATAAAGACGTACGTCCATCTAGTCCAACCTTTATACCCTACCCATATGTCTGTATAACAGTTACATAGTAACATGGTATAGAAGGTTGTATAAAGAATCTGTCCAACCTATACCCTCCCATTATATTTACCAACCACCAGCCAGTGTTAAGTAAGTTCTCCAGTCAACCAGCCAGTGTTAAGTAGCCCTCAGTCCACCAGCCAGTGTTTTGTCAGCCCTCCAGTCTTCCTGCCAGTGTTATGCAGCCTTCCAGTCCACCATTCAGTGTTAAATCAGCACTTTATTCCACCAGCAAGAGTTGTTAAATCAGCATTCTAGTTCACCAGTGAGTAATAGTAGGCCCACCTTACCTACCTCCACAAGCCATGCCCACCTCCACAAGCCACGCCCACTTTCCTGGTGGTGCACTTGGTTCACAAGCAGCTTTAAGCTTTCCTCAGGTGACAAAAGGTCAGGGAAAATCCCTGGTTCAGTGGTGTAGGTATCACCATCCCCTAAAGCCAAGTGGGACCTATAGAGACCCACATCATCTGTATACCTGTGCACCACATGAATAACTCATGCATTAAATTGGTTTGAGAGCACTGAGCTGTGATTGGAGGCTGGAGTTTGAACCTTCCGACCCTTTGTGACTTAGCGAGCATAACGTTTTGGCAGAAACTTCATCAACAAGATTTGGCTGCAACCTGATGGAGGTTCTACTCAAAACATTGTGCTTAGTCACTAATTAATCACCATAATTCACCAGTAAGGTATGTGTCCGATCTTGGGGATTTTCTTGTTATTATTAACCGTCCTTTTCAAATAAAATGAATGTTTATATTGTAAGGGAAAACCAAATGGGAAAATTAAAATGTTAATGGAGCCAAAACTCTAACCAGTAAATTAAACACAGCAGAAGCCTTTGTAAAGAAATAGGAAACACTAAATATTCTCAGCCAATCCTTTTGTGTTGCTGTTCTAGTCTTAATGGCTTGGCAGTGATAGTCCTATGAAAACTCCATTTACCCTATAACTGGAATTAGAGAATAAACAACACATACAGCTTCTGGATCAAAAAGGACACAGCAGGTTTCTTTATTTACAAAACTGCCACAATTTCTTATTTCAGGTAGATGAAACAATTAATAAACATTAACTTTCCTTAAATAACATTTAACAGTATTAAATATAATGGTCCATAGAGGTCTGTTACCAATCAAGTGCAGCTCAGCCATCCTAACACTGGCTCAATGAGTGCCCCCCTTTTCTTATGAACACCTCCTCCTAGCCAAGAAGGACCTATCCAACTGTAACTCGCTTAGAAAAAACTGTTTTTGTTTCGCCTATCCACTCTCTCCTTATGGAACCCCACCTAATGCTGTGACTATACCACCTAATTGCCCTAGAACCTCCTTTTCTTTCAAACTACTGAACTAATTCATGTTCTATTGAGTGGGCAGGTTCTACCTGTGGAGACAAAAGTGAAAGTGATTCCCCCCATGTCACCCTCTTTTATCTTCTTTCTTCACCTATCCATGACCTTTAACCTAACCCCCACCCCTCAGCTCTTTCCTATCCTCCCATTCCAATCTAACATTACTAATCCCCTTTCTTTTCATTTTCTATTCCATGCCTGCCATGCCCTTCGTCCCTATGGTCCTTACATTATGTCCTAGTGTCTGTCAATCAAGGTAGGATTTGATACCTGTACACTGCCAGATTGTCATTTGACAGCAATTCCTTGTTAAAATAATTTTACCTGCTCTACCAGCTCCTCTCCCAAAACAGTTACCAACCTCAGTGTGTGAATTGTATTTAGTTAATGCTCCCCCAACCTTTTAGAGCGTTGTGTTGACTCTTTAAGACCTCCACAGCTACGAACACCCAACCCCCCCCCCCCCCACATCCACCTCTTTCTTTGTTCGTCCATTTGTCTGATATTTAATGCATTCTGATGAAGGTACAGTGTAAGCACAGGGGGTGTTAAGTTACACAAAGCAACAGAGCCCATTAATTCTAGTCATCTCTCTACCCGCCGGGACTCTCATTCCCCCCACCCCCTCTCAAAGTAAAATATAATTATCAGATAACTAGAAATTTGGGAGGCTTTCAAGTTAAATGTGAAGGAAGCCAACGGTCTAGAAAATGATTACAAAGGGGAAATAGGGAGTTTGCCTTTAACTCTTTCAGTGCCAGTAGAATCTTTTCCCGGCCAGAATAATTTTCAAGATTTTGTAATCATTTGGTTTATTTTTATACCCCTTGCTATTCCCAGTGATGACAATATTGGTCTGACATTTAAGGTCTAACGGTCCTTCTTCAGTAATTTCTAATGATTGGCTGTTGAATGGGTCAAACATGCTCAGATCTCTACTGAGCAACTGAATCAACCCAGGGCCAGGCGCTGGGTCAAGGGCAAGACCATGACGGTCTCTCATTAGGGTCCTGCAAACAGGAAGTCAGAATTTTGGAAGCATATATTTATACACAGACAAAATGCTGAATGGGCAGGATAAGGTCATTGGATGGTAAATATATCTTTTTTAAACTTATATGTATTTTTACTGAACTTCCCCTTTACGTTTTACTTAATTCAGTTTCTTGCATGTCCCTGAAATGGAATCCTCCTGTGCATGAAGTCATCATAGAGTCTTCCTAGAAGATGAAAGCATAGGGAAGTTAGGTTCCTTTTTAAAGACTGTGTAAACCCTTTATTCCACCCACCTTGTGTCTTTCTCCTTACTATATATAAAGTCCAGTGGGAGGAGATCCTTACTATAGGAAGAATCCAGTGGAGGAGACTCCTATAGGATGAATCCATGGGAGAGACTCCTTACTTAGTATGAAGTCCAGTGGGAGGAAGCCTTATATAGGATGAAATCCAGTGGGAGGAGTCTCCTTACTATAGGATGAAATCCAGTGGGAGGAGGACTCCTTACTGTAGGATGAAATCCAGTGGAGGAGACTCCTTACTATGTATGAAGTCCAGTAGGAGGAGATGCCCTTACTATAGGATGAAATCCGTGGGATGAGTCTCCTTACTGTAGGATGAAATCCAGTGGGGAGGAGACTCCTTAGTAGGATGAAATCAGTGGGAGGAGACTCCTTACTGTAGGATGAAACCAGTAGGGGGGAGAATCCTTACTATAGGATGAAGTGCAGTGGGAGGAGACTCCTTACTATAGGATGAAATCCAGTGGGAGAAGACTTCTTACTATAGGATGAAATCCAGTGAGGAGAGACTCCTTACTATAGGATGAAACCAGTGGGAGGAGACTCCTTACTATAGGATGAAATCCATTGGTAGGAGACTCCTTACTATAGTATGAAGTCCAGTAGGAGGAGACTCCTTACTATAGGATGAAATCCAGTGGGAGGAGACTCCTTACTATAGGATGAAATCCATTGGTAGGAAACTCCTTACTATAGTATGAAGTCCAGTAGGAGGAGATGCCTTACTATAGGATGAAATCCAGTGGGATGAGTCTCCTTACTATAGGATGAAGTTCAGTGGGAGGAGACTCCTTACTATAGGATGAAATCCATTGCGAGGAGACTCCTTACTATAGTATGAAGTCCAGTAGGAGGAGATGCCTTACTATAGGATGAAATCCAGTGGGATGAGTCTCCTTACTATAGGATGAAATCCAGTGGGAGGAGACTCCTTACTGTAGGATGAAATCCAGTGGGAGGAGACTCCTTACTGTAGGATGAAATCCAGTAGGGGGGAGACTCCTTACTATAGGATGAAGTGCAGTGGGAGGAGACTCCTTACTATAGGATGAAATCCAGTGGGAGAAGACTTCTTACTATAGGATGAAATCCAGTGGGAGGAGACTCCTTACTATAGGATGAAATCCAGTAGGAGGAGACACCTAACTATAGGATGAAGTCCAGTGGGAGGAGACTCCTTACTATAGAATGAAACCCAATGGGAGGAGACTCCATACTATAGGATGAAGTTAGACTGGATAAAGTGATAAAATCGACTATTTACAAAAGACAGGAAACAAACCAATACGGTAAATAAAAACCTTGAAGTTAGAAGAAAGGCATAAGGTGCGTAATAAAAGGGTGTGCGTGGCCCCATACAGCTATATAGCATTAGATGTAGGTCTGCATTTCTTTTCTATTTATTCAGTTTGTTCCACTGAGTTACTTTAGCCAAACCAATTTTGAATCTGGTCTATAAAGCATGGTACACACCATGCAACTTTTTCTCCTGACTGACCGTTCAGCTCTTCTGACCTGTTCGCCAGGAGTTTTCCGCAAATGAGCGGAGGACCGCACTATCGCCCGTGGTTTGTCAACCTGTCCAATTCGGATGAATGGACAGTCGTGTCCAAAAACCCATACAATCATTTTGGCCCAGACAAACTTCTAACCCCCTGAACCCTACTTTCTCAATATTTTCCTTGCTCCCCCAGCAATCCTGGAAGAAGATATGTACCTTAAAGCCTACCAGCCCTTCTCCGCACTGTGTCCATTTCCCATACAGATTTATGAGCTCACGCACCAATAAAGGAGGCAGAACGTGCACCCATTGGCCGTAACATCACTGTTAGGGGTGTGACTGACGGCTTACACATGGCAAGTGAAGTAAGGGACCGGCAGACTTTAAGGTAAATATCTTCTTTCAGGATCACCAGGGAGCATGGTAAGTATTGCAAAAGTAGAGATTTGGGGGGTTGTGGAATAAAAAGTTTGGTGAACATGCCCTTAAAATACTAATAATACTAATAACCCAGAACCAAAGTCTTAACGATTCCTCTGTATTCACCATTTCCCATATCTGCCTCCACCTAGACAGCAGGCCATGTTTCCAATGCAGACGTGCGGAACAATTCCCCACAGGCCTATAAAACGGACTTTAGAGGGAGAGGGTGTCTGCATGGTAACGCATTTATGTTAGGGAAAAACGTCAAGGTTGGCCAAGGGGACCTCCATGGCTGCTCCTTCCCTTCTACGATTAGCAAAATTCTTTTCATCCCTGAAAGATTTACGGAGGTGAGGCTGGGTCTCAGGCAGCTGGGTGCCTTCTGCTTGGATGAGTTGATGAGGTGCCAATGACAATAAGACAGCAAGGCCTTCCAAGTTCAGAAGTGCACTCCCCCCCCTTCCCCCAACCCCCCCGACTTACATTGTTTTTACAGTCACCTGGGAGAGCTAACAACCAATTCCCTTTAATTACCTGCTCTCGACAAAGCTGCATTTTAATTGGTCGCTATTTTAAATTTTTCAACTGGGATGTCTAACCTGCATTTGTGACAAACAGGAGTGCAATGTAAACTCCCATAGACAATGTCTGAAATTGCAGCCTTAATTTTCAAATGATCTTACTTTATGGCATGGTCAAGCAGTATGTATGCATACTTTTCCACTGAACTATTCCTTTAAATAACATTCTTATGGTCTCACTAAGCAAGACATTAAAATGTTTTAATTTAGTAAAAACATCACGGGACAGAGTGTTTACCAGATGTTTAATAAAAGGCATCTGATGTTTTCTTTTTACAGATCTGGAAAAAAAAAAAAAAATAACGACAATGTTAGTGACATGTATTTGTCTGTTTTATGGCCGAAATCAGTCAAGAAACATCAAATCCATAGGAGCCATATGGACCTAGAAGGTACAATTAAGAACATTAAAACAGAGAGTGGTCAAAAAATAATAAAATGATGACCAGTAAGTACGGTCTTGGTCTCAGGAAGTAACCGTTGCAATAAAGACTGATAGGCTCTTCATAGGCAATTCAAACCTGGGTAGGTTCTTAATCTAAGGTTAAAGGGTGTGTGTTGATTGACACCCAGAACTCAAATCCTAACTCCTTAAAAGCATGAGGTATGGAAAAAGGGAACTTGGTAAAATGAAATTTGCTATATCCAGGCAGGCAATGATATTCGATTCTATTTTCAAAATGGCCTTTCTGGACTTAGACTACCAGCACCTTAGGTCACCGCAACATTTTAATGCCAAGTGCTCTGTAGCTTGTAAGCTGAGGTTATTGAGCCTTTCACAGGAAGGACCATGTTCAACGAGCCTTGAGTCTGTGCCAGGGACTTCCTGCCCATAACAACAAGTGCAAGTTCATAACCTTTTAGAATGAGGTGGTCTGTGCTTGGAAATAAGTCCGGCTTGGGAGATAAGAAGATACTTGGCTGTGAACCCTATGTGACCTCCATAATGGCTAATTAAACTCTTATCTTTCCTCACCAAGTAGCCCTTGTTATGGTACCAGTAACATGGCACTCTAGGTCATTGTTGAAGTCTTGAATGAAGGAATTGCAGGTCTTGGACACATTTCTGTTCGAAAGACATAAAAACCTTCAGTCTCCATCTGATATACGTTTGGTTTCTGTTTCCTCTCATCCGTTTTGTTTTATTTCTAATCCTTTATCAGTAACTAAATGTTCCATCGCTCCCCTAAAGGAAATTTGGCTGGAAATTTGGAAGGAAGAGCGATTCCAAGCTGAACGTACCCTTAATTATTGTGTTATATAT
Source organism: Hymenochirus boettgeri (assembly GCA_019447015.1). Taxonomy (NCBI): domain Eukaryota; kingdom Metazoa; phylum Chordata; class Amphibia; order Anura; family Pipidae; genus Hymenochirus; species Hymenochirus boettgeri. The sequence goes on along the minus strand of CM033476.1, from coordinate 323,160,610 downwards.
TATATATTGAATGACTTATCACTGTGCTGTATCAATTTTCCCCTAAATATAACATGGACTCCTTTCCCCAGAAACAATACAATTTCCTGTGGAATTTGCATTCTGATATTATTTCTGAGAATTTCTTCCACTAGAGACTGCGATTACCTAATATAACCCAAGATATAACCCAGAATATTAGCTTAAACCCAAGATACAATGCAGGGCATTACCTTATACCCAAGATACTACCCAAGATATTAGCTTAAAGGAACACTAAATCCATAAATATTACTCTGTGCCGTCCGTTTTTATTATTCACAGGGAGGTGAGAACGCTTATTCTCACCTCCCTGTGAATAATAGGACGCTCGGGGGACCTGGAACTTACCTTACCGCGCTCCACTCGCAAGCCACTACTGTACAGAACAGCTGTTCTGTCCCGATCGTGCGCCCTATCTTTTGTATTGGCGCGCATGCACCTAAGATAGGGCGCGTGGTCAGGATAGAGTGGCTGTCAGTGAAGGAGTGCCTTGCAGTGGAGCGGCGGTAAGGTAAGTTTCAAGAGGTATACAAAGATAGTTTCACAATCTGCCCAAAATTTCCTAATGTTAATTATTTTGCTTGTGTATACACATTTGTACAGTCTCTGCTATTATAACACTCTTTATTATTACTGCAAATTAATGTTTCAGGGTAATTATGCTAATTAGGAAAGAAAAGCCTAATAATGAGATATGAATAATATATTATAGGCCTTGGTCAGACCTGGGGAAAGTAATGCCCATGGACCCCATGCAGCCATTGGCTGCCCCTGACTGGCCCCTCAATCCTAGACCTCTCCCCCAAAATCATAACATTAATTAATTGTCTCAGGCTGGATAATGGATTTATTTTTATTAAGTTTATTTTATAGAAAAAATGTTGGCCTGATCAATTGATTAATTGAATTTGATGGAATAGATCTGTTAAAAATTGCAAATTCTAATAAAAAAAAATTCAATGAACCAGGTATATTAATTTAATCTTTTTATAAAATCCAGTTTTACAATCTCTATAATGAGAACTGAGTATCGGTTCGGCCCTTCACGACAATCCAAGTTTTTAATGCGGCCCCATGGAAAATTTAATTGCCCACCCCTGGCCTTGTTCAATGAGAGGTGCAAAATGTTGCCTGTGTTCTGTAGCAACCAGTAAAATGTTAGCAGATGTTTTCTAACTGTAGTAGACCAGTAAAAAGGTATTATTTGATTGGTTGAGGCTAATTTACAAGCAAAATCTTATTGAATAAATATCTCAGTGCCCATATCTGTTTACTCTGTGCAAGGTTTCCAACATTACAAATATTAATGTGTAACATCTGATTGGATTCTATTTATCTTTCCAATATCCTGCTTAGAAAATAACAAACATTTAACAAATCCCGCGGAGTTCTTACAGAGAAACCCACATAGTATTGTAATCTCTGTCTCCTGCATAAGAGGAACAATAGGAGTCTCACTATTGCGAAATCTAATTTTTTTTCATTTCTAGGAAACTTGAAGACCCATTTTACAGGAATTCTAAGGTCTAAAATGTTATCGGAAGTATCAGATATAGCGGCTATTGAATAAAATTAAAAAAAATGTTTTAGACAAGTTCTCCTTTAAAGGGTCCTGAAATATGATAACTATAGTGGGGGTAGGCCCCTCCAAACCACCCCCCTCCCCTGATAGTACAAAGGGAGATGACCTAAACTACTAGGTCCTAACCCCTAGGTTTCATGTAAACATAGACCATATAGTTATGCTGTTCCAGTCTCGCCTCTGGAAGAGTTTTGGTATTTGAACAATGGTAAGTTGCGCTCTGCTTGTCTTTTCATTGGCCAATTCGGGAACATTCCAGGACTGTGAGGCGAGGTGGATGTAGAGCAGCATTATAAGACAGTCTTTGAGAGCCCAGAATGCCAACTGCATGAAACCCTAAGTACTATCAGGGGAGGGTGATTTTGGTGGGTATAATTATCAGTTGATGACATATCAGGTCCAAGAGCAGTACAATTCATGCTTACCCGTCTCTTTATCTAAAACTTACAACAGCACTGCGTCACTAGACTGACAAGAAATTTGCACATAATTCTGGTTCCCTGGAAGGAATATCCTGTGTTTATATCTCACTATCGCTTCACAGAAAAATGAAATAAATGTGCAATATTTATAATATTCCCAACACAATTCCCAGACAGACAGGGTGGTTGGCAGTGGGCGAGCAGTCTATTCTATACTGGAAGGAAGGCAGCAATTGGCAGACCTTCTGAGGCACACCGATGCATCATGTGTATAGATGTATACATGTTAGCTCTTCAGTAAAATTGGAAATGCAAGGAATGCACAAAGTGTTAAAAGAAATGTGCTAGTTTCCACAGCAGGAAGCTTGCATAGTCAGGAGCAAATTAACTTGCTATTCATAAATATCCAGAACACTTCTGACCTGGTCAGAACTTTGTCCCAGAATGGGAAGAAAGTCCTTACTGGCTTTAAAGGGCATGCCCACTATCCCAATAAAAAGGCATGTAATAAACTGGCAGCAGTTCGGGTTAGAGGCAGTTACCATTTTTTGTTTTAGGAGTGAACATGCCCTTTAAATGACCATTAGAAGGCTACTTGATGTGTATTAATACAACTTATAGTGACTTGGTTTACCTTTACAATTACTGATGTCTGCCCTGAACAGTTTATTAAAGACTGACTATGTCCAAGTTCTACAGTTGACCCTTTTGAAGTCCTATAGAAGTTGAATATTTTTTAGATAAATTATCCCACAGTAAATTGTCTAGGCCTCTCGTTTTAATTGCCTGCAGTCCATTCCCTTTAAACCTCCCATAGTTCCCCTGTGTCAGTGTTGACCTTAAAACTCTGAGTCATCCAATTCTACACCCTGAAAGGTCACGGAGAGGCGCGGGACTATTGTGATAGGCAACCACACCTGTGTAACTAACCAAATGTCATCAACTGGGAGTAGATATGTTCGACCAGCCAAAGACAATATCTCCTGTCCTTACATCATTCTCCCTAAAAACATCTCTGTGCAGCTGTAAGGTGGAGGATTGTAATAAAATAATAGGCTGCAGAGGGAATGCTCAATAATAGCACAGTAGTTTAGTAATGCAATTCTGTCTAAATTTACACACGTAGGGGACTGAGGCTCTGAAATAATACCTACCGTTGCTAGACAATTGTTTGAAGACCCTTCAGATGTTTTGAAAACTACAACTCCCAGTATTCCTTGGTTGCACAAACTGATTGGATAGCTTCTCTCTCACCCTTGGTACATTACACTGAGCATGTCTGTATGTCAGTGGCTTGGAAGGAAGGATGGGTTAAAATTTTGGATTTGCATGGTATCTCTAGTTAGGTGTTAGAATGGCACATTTGAATGGGATATGTATTTGCATTAATAAATTGAGAACACAGTAAATTGAGTTAAAGCTCAGGCTCATATGGAAAATACTTCACATCTTAGTGGATCATTGATAATTATACATTATTGGTAAATACGTATTCCATGGTTTCTTTTAAAGAAAACTTGTTTGTTTACGGTTAGATCATATTGGTTGGTATCTGTAATCACATCCTTATCTTAAGTAAGAACCATAACATGGTGTCAATAGAGAATGCTATGCAGCCCCCTGTATCTTATATATATTATTTAGCGACTGCAGTAAAGTTGTGGAACTGTTGTTAATAGGAACCTTAGTTCCTATGTACTAGTGGGAATGGTCACTGCAACACAGAGCTGAGAACATTCCCACTAGCACAGAGGCGAAGTCTAAAGAAATGAAACATCTCAGAGGAGCCCTTAAAACTTGTGGATATCCAGACTGGGCCTTTGTCAAAAGAAGTAGAAGGAAAGAAAAGAACACGAATACCAACAGTGAAGGGGAAAAGCAAGACAGGAGGAAGAACATGGTCATCCCATGTGTAATTTCAAATAGAACTGGTGTAGATACTCACAGGGTTAATTGTTCTTTTCGGCTTCAAGTCTACTCCACTCTGTCTTAAGTGGCAAAGTACAGCTTATGGAGACAATGTTGCATGTGGCTCAGAAACATGTCGCTTTGTACACATTAAAGATTGTTGCAGTTCACACTTGCTGCTTGTGGCTCGTCTACATTTCATCCCATATGTAGCAGGGGTCTCCGAGAAATTAAGAAGAATTTTCAATAAACATTGTATCCCTGTCTGCTTTAAACCGAACAACACACTGAGGCAGCAATTGGTACATCCGAAAGACCCAATACAAGAAAAGCGACATCATATATGCAGTGCAGTGCAGTGAAGAGTGACATCATATACGCAGTGCAGTGCAGTGAAGAATGCTCTGATTTGTATGTGGGGGAGACCAAACAGCAACTGCATCAACGTATGTCCCAGCACAGAAGAGCCAATTCCTCGGTCAGGACTCAGCCGTGTACCTGCATCTTAAGGATAAAGGACATACCTTTGAAGATTGTAATGTTAACATATTGGCATAGGAACAGGACTAATTCAATAGAGGTGTCAAGGAGGCCATTTGTGTGAAAATGAAGAAACCAAGCCTGAACACCAACTGTCTGCCATGTAGCCATGTACAATGCTGTTTTGACACCTTACCCTGGGCAGTTCCTATAACACCTCTTAGCCACAATGCATCCACACCTTGCATTCAGTAGGTCCCTAACACCTGGCTGTGATATGCTAATTGGGATTCTCCAGGGTACTTACATTGCCAACAGATTCTTGTACAAGTCATTCTGAATTGAGAGATCCAGTCGGATGACTAGCGAACTAAACTTCAAGTCCAGTTGATCTAACTGAATACAACAAATAGGAGCCTTAATTGAACAAAAAATGTCACTTACTCTTGAAACTGCCCTGTTGCTTGTCCAGCATTGGCCTTTGGGATCCAAACCAGCATCTCCCGATGTAAGATAATGGGTTAAAACAGATCCGTAGACCAGAGAAGGTCCAGTATATGTTTTATTGATGGAACGTACCAGAACCTGGACTGTAAAGATGTCCATTTTTCTATGCAGGCATATTACTGCATTCCGAGGGTCCTCGCAGTTTAAATAAACATCTGCAATGGTGAAACTTACCCAATTTTCCAACCACATCAAACAGAACAATGACTGCTCTCCATACTCAGATTTCAAGATGAGTTCACTCTCTCCGCATCTGATGTCTGACGGTGGAGGGTGATGAGTCAAACAAAGAAGAATTTAACATTTCTTTCTAACCAACAGCAGAATTTATTTACCTGGGAAATTAAACTGTAAGAGCTAGGACACACCACTGTGCCACAAGTCTGTTTTTCTTTCTGTCTGTTGGTAGTGGATGTTAACCTGTCCTGCCACTCTGTGCATGTTGGATTTTGTTACAAAATTAAAACTGAATGCGATCAACATTTTCTGTGTTGTGTTACATGTGTTTTAATCCTGTATATGGGAATAGTAATATCAAGCCACAATGCATTCTGTTTACTCTGTGCAGTCTAATGTGCCCCCAGCCTGCTTTATATAGATGTAAAACACTCAAAATGGCAATTATACTGTCCTAAACCACCACCCCCACCATACAATGGGCAATTATACTGTTCTAAACCACCACCCCCGCCATACAAAAGGCAATTATACTGTTCTAAACCACCACCCCCGCCATACAAAAGGCAATTATACTATTCTAAACCACCACCCCCGCCATTCAAAGGGCAATTATACTGTTCTAAACCACCACCACCGCCATACAAAAGGCAATTATACTAATCTAAACCACCACCCCCGCATACAAAAGGCAATTAACTATTTAAACCACCACCCCCGCCATTCAAAGGCAATTATACTGTTCTAAACACACCACCCGCCATACAAAGGCAATTAACTATTCTAAACCACCAACACCGCCATACAAAGGCAATATACTGTTCTAAACCACCACCCTCGCCATACAAAAGGCAATTATAATGTTCTAAACCACCACCTCTGCCATCAAAAGGCAATTATCTATTCTAAACCACCACCCTGCATTCAAAGGGCAATTACTGTTCTAAAAACACCACACCGCCATACAAAGCAATAGCAATTATACTAATCTAAACCACCACCCCCACCATTCAAAGGGCAATTATACTGTTCTAAAACACCACCAACGCATACAAAAGGCAATATACTAATCTAAACACCACCCCCGCCATACAAAGCAATTATACTATTCTAAAACACCACCTCCGCCCTACAAAGGCAATTATACTATTCTAATCCACCGACGCCATACAAAAGGCAATTATACTATTCTAAACCACACCCCGCCATACAAAGGCAATTATACTAATCTAAACCACCACCCTGCCATACAAAAGGCAATTATACTATTCAAACCACCACCTCCGCCATACAAAGGGCAATTATACTATTCTAATCCACCACACTGCCATACAAAAGGCAATTATACTGTTCTAAACCACCACCTCTGCCATACAATCGCCAAATAATTCTGTCCTAAAACACCACCACCCTCGCCATACAAAGGGCAATTTACTGTCCTAAACCCCCACCCCCGCCATAAATAGTACCCAGACTATATGAGCCAGATTTTGATACATGGATTGAACAATCTAGAGCTAGCCCAGAGCTGAGAGGGTTTGGGGAGGGGGGGGGTGCTTGAAATGGTTGTAAATTGTATTTTATAAGTGCTTAGTTACATCATTGTCACGTGAGTGACTAAAAGTTGTGTACAATAAAAGTGCGTATCTAACATTAAAATATAGGACATTGAAGTGTGCCCTTAGAACTTTTGGCTTGTAGTTTCATGCAGTTAGTCTTGGTATAAAGGGCAGGGCTGGCCTTTGATATGGGCGACCTGGCGACCGCACGGGTTGCATTACCAGGGGGGCGACAGCTTAGGTCACAGACCTGTAGCTGAAAGTTGTGCATCAGTTCCACAGCCCCTTAGTTATGATCCTCCAGATAAAATATATAATCAGCACACTCACCACATACTAAGCCCCAACACAATAAGCTTTACTTAAGATGTGTATGCTGTGCTGTTCTGTCTGTGCATTTAGTGTTACTTGTTACATAAGATGTACGCACCATATGTACAAGCACGCACTGAAGATACTGAAGACAGTGCAGGTGGGGGGTACTTGATTTGAAGGCAAGCAGTATTCAACGGTATTGTGTGTGCCCAGGGGGGTGGGGTTGTTTGGTTTTTTTTTTTTTGGGGGGGGGGGTTAGGTGCTAGGTGTCAGTAACAAATCTTGTACAGGGTGCTATTTACAGTATCATAAGGCCGGCCCTGATTAGAGGGGCCAGAATAAGCTACTGCAGTCTTGAAACCTTATGGTGACAGTAATATTCTTATATTTTAAAATAGGTTTGCATTACCTCCAGGGACGCAGAGGAATGGGACATAAAAAATTCCCCAGTACAAGATCTAAAAGATTCCGTTTTCGAAAGGAAGGATAAAGATAATCCATAGACCCATGAGGAGCCCTGACTCATAATTCTGCCATTAGGAGCTTCATCATTTAACCATTATACTTGCAGAACCCATTGTGGAACACAGACTATTTATCAGCTATCTCAGTTCCTAACTATTTCTGCTTACAGCCCTCATCTGTTAGTTTTCCAGCCACAGTGATATCGCCTGCCGGTGCTGATATAATAAATAACATTGTTCCTTATATAAGTCACTGACGTTCAGTAAGTAGCCTACAGATTAACTGATCTGTCAACATTACATATCCTGAAGAAGTCAGGTCCAGTTTGTCTTGAAAGTTGACGATCAAGCAAATAACTGAATAACTGTGATAACGGAAAGTAATTTTAAGGATTGCCCTATTCAATGAAATAATGGAAATTTGCTGTGTTAACCCACAAGGGTTTGTTTTTTTTATTATTATTTAAAAGGCAACTCCACCCTTAAAACATTAAAAACTGGCAAGTTTCCTACCCCCAACCTTAACTAATTACTCACATTATTAGATGTATTACTAACCAGACATTTAAGGATAATTATTGACCAATGGCAGTCGCTGGCTCCTCCCTCCATGCAATCAATCAAGGCGTTGACTGCTGACATCAAGCCATGATTAACTGCTTTCCACCTGGCCCTCCTCTGCACGTTCTTCTCAAACGTATAAAAAGCTCAATGAGCAGAGGAAGGAAGCAGATACTTTTGCCAGAATGGACGGAAATTATCATTACATATCTGGTACAAAAGCATGTACTAAAAAGGTAACAGGGGTTGCAGGCAGATCAACATTTTTTTGTTTTAAAGGCATGTCCACTGGAAAAAAGTCTCTAAATGTATATTACTCCCTCAAACCCCACTTTCGCATTATTCCCAGCTTCCAAAAATGCTCCCGAACTGCTTACCTGACCCACTCCACTTCCTGGCTGTGGCTGTCAGTAAGGCGCAATGTGCCGTCATGCCCAATCAGCCGCAACCAGGAAGGAAGGCGCTGCCTCTGTAGAAGTCCCTGCCTGTTTTTGCTCGAAACAGGAGCAGGGGGCGGCACCTAAAAGGCGAGGGACTGGGTCAGGTAAGAACATTCAGGAGCGTTTTTGGAAGCTGGGAATAAGCGAAAGTGGGGTTTGAGGGGAGGGGGTAAGTGGACTTGCCCTTTAAGGATGAGATGCTCTTAAAGGAGAAACAAAAATAGTATATGAAGGAAAACACTTTAATATTAGAGAATTCCTAATTAAATGTTCTTGAGAGACGGGTATCCCCACTGCAACCCCTAAAACACTAGTTCTGGGAAAATAAAGCTGATAAGCTGATTCTAATTTATTAAAGGGTATTATTAAGGGTATGTACATTGTAAATACAACTATTACTATTACCAGATAGTTAAATGTAAAGTGGTTGTTTTGTGTGTTTTTTGTTCCAGGACCTCCTATACCCTTAGTCTTTAAAAGGTTTCCCCTGTTCAGCACTGCCCACACAAGATGGGCGTGTAGTGATGTCAGGGGCGTGCTCTGCAAACTGGTACACTCTTTCCATAGCAAAGGGATTTGGCCAATTTGTGGGCAGTGCTGGGACAGGGGACATGCAGTCAGTTCGCGCAAAGTGATGTCAGTGAACATGCGTTTGCGTGGTGTCCGCCAGACGTGATCTAATGGTGGCGGAGCTGTACACGGGACATGACAGAAGGAGGAAGACAGAACTTTTAAAAACTAAAGGTGAGGGTATAGGAGGGTCCTAGAAAAAAAAATGCTTTACATTTAAAGCCTAAGCTATCTAGAATACTAAGTTGTATTTACACCGAACATACCCTTTAACAATAAACGTGTGGTTATGCTTTAGAAGACTAAGTATATGTCATGTACCAGCTCGTCACATCCCTCAAGAGCAGTAGTTAAAGCGAAGTAGAGACTGGCAGGGGAGTTGGAGTTATTGACACTGTAGGGAGATCATTCATGGACCCAAACAGTCTTTTCTAGACATCTCTGTTCAATAGCTCAGGAATTGTTCTGTTTAATCTGAAGCCTCTGCCTGCTAAGGATCTAGAAATACCACCCACGAAGCTCAAAATTCTTTGAACTCTTCAGCCATGAGGGCAAAACCTGACCTTGTGTAGACATTAATGGTGGTGGTCATGCATGAAAAAAGTTGCTGCACGGTTAATGTAAATGGGGTTCTCCTTTCAGAATCATATGCAAAACTATGATGAGAATCTGTACTGTTTGTTTGGGGGTGTTGTCTTTGATGCGTATAACACTGTGTGGTCAAAATCTCTTGTGTTCTGTTTTAGACCAAAAAACATGAACCCCATACTTGTTAGTCTTTGATTCCCTATTTATAATCAAGAAACTGGCGATTCAAATGATGTTTCACTGTATCAAGTTTATTTCTAAAGAAAGATACAGTAAATACTTTTAGAACCACAAATCCCTCTAGTAACTGCCCCTCCCGGTCAGTGATCTCAGACCTGCTCAGAACACGTTCACTGAAGGAGACAGGAATTCTATAATCAGTACTTTGTGGTATGCATAAAAGTATCCTGGTCAAATGGGGAAATGAACAATGGGGGTGAATAGGCCCATAAATCAGCAATTTGGAGTCAAGTTAGGAAGGGAAACGTTATTTAGACCATAAATTGACTTTAAAAGAACAAGGGTGCTTTAATCGGAAGTTCATTTTCGTTAATTTACTTTAATCGACAGGGTGCTACGGCAAATGCATACAGTCTGTAAAATGTGTCAAAAACCGTGCACCCCAGTCTTAGTGATATATGGTGTATGTTTATTGAAACATCAAGTAACACCGCGTGATGTTTCTGTGCAAAGCACTCCTCAGAGTTCCTGACTTGCACATAGTGGCAGGACAAATCCGTCTCAGGTTGGTCTGACTTTAATCTTCTCTATGACGTCCAGATTCCCCTTGTCCCACCGCTGTATGTCCAAACTCTCTGCTTTTCTGTTACCGACTTTGGACTGTTCTATTGCGTCCAGTCCGATTCTGTGTGTACTAGTGTACTAAGAGCCAATACTGACAGTAACTGTGCCCGGTGAGGTGTTATTATGGAGGGGGTTTTTTACAGGCGAAGCCAGTAGAGAAGATTGGGGAATTCACATTGAAAAGATGCTTGTAAGACTCTTCTAGACTTTCTACAGATTCTAAAGATTCTTTGTTGAAGTTGAACTTTCCCTTTATACTGTTGATTCTTTTCTTACAGCACTGTAACTATGACCACCCAGGAGCATGTGCCTTTCCCTTTAATTCTTGGTTTAAAGCTGTAGCCTATCTCACACTCACCTATCACATTACTTATGTCACTGATTTCCAGTCTGAAAAAAAGCATAAGTCATATCTGCAATGCAAGGAAAGTTGGTTTTGGTTCAAATTACAAATCAGAGGCTGCGGCTTGTAAAACAAGCACAGACACAGGTTCTGAGATTCCTGGAGATGCACGAAATCCAAGCTGGGCAGAGATGACACTCATTGCATTGACAGGGGATTATAAGGGGAAGTTCACTGGAAATTCCCAATATATACATTATTATACAAGTTGCTATGATTTCTACATGTTGTTTTCTCTAACACTTACTAGTAACATAGTATAGAGGTTGTATAAAGACATACATCCATCTAGTCCAACATTTATACCCTACCCATAATGTGTATAAACAGTTACATAGTAACATAGTATTGGAGGTTGTATAAAGACATACGTCCATTAGTCCAACCTTTATACCTACCCATAAGTCTGTATAACAGTTACATAGTAACATAGTATTGGGGTTGTATAAAGACATACGCCATCTAGTCCAACCTTATACCCTACCCATAATGTCTGTATAACAGTTACATAGTAACATAGTATTGGAGGTTGTATAAAGACATACGTCCATCTAGTCCAACCTTATATCCTAACCATAATGTCTTATAACAGTTACATAGTAACATAGTATTGGAGGTATATAAAGACATACGTCCATCTAGTCCAACCTTTATCCTACCATAATGTCTGTATACAGTTCATAGTAACAAGTATTGGAGGTTGTATAAAGACATACGTCCATCTAGTCCAACCTTTATATCCTACCCATAGTCTATTATAAACAGTTACATAGTAACATAGTATTGGAGGTTATATAAAGACATACGTCCATCTAGTCCAACCTTTATACCCTACCCATAATGTCTGTAACAGTTACATAGTAACATAGTATGGAGGTTGTATAAAGACATACGTCCATCTAGTCCAAACTTATACCCTACCCATAATGTCGTAAACAGTTACATAGTACATAGTATTGGGGTTGTATAAAGACATACGTCCATCTAGTCCAAACCTTTATACCTACCCATAATGTCTATATAACAGTTACATAGTAACATAGTATTGGAGGTTGTATAAAAGACATACGTCCATCTAGTCCAACCTTTATACCTACCATAAGTCTTATAACAGTTACCTAGTAAAAGTATTGGAGGTTATAAAGACATACGTCCATCTAGTCCAACCTTTTACCCTACCCATAATGTCTGTATAACGTTCATAGTAACATAGTATTGGAGGTTGTATAAGACATACGTCCATCTAGTCCAACCTTTATATCCTACCCATAATGTCTGTATAACAGTTATATAGTACATAGTATTGGAGGTTGTATAAAGACATACGTCATCTAGTCCAACCTTTATACCCTATCCCATAATGTCTGTAAAAGTTACATAGTAACATAGTATTGGAGGTTGTATAAAGACATAGTCCATCTAGTCCAACCTTTATACCCTACCCATAATGTCTGTATAACAGTTACATAGTAACAGTATTGAGGGTGTATAAAGACATACATCCATCTAGTCAACCTTTATACCCTAACCATAATGTCTGTATAACTTACATAGTAACATAGTATTGGAGATGTATAAAGACATACGTCCATCTAGTCCAACCTTATACCCTACCCATAATGTCTGTATAACAGTTACATGGGCCCTATTTATAAAAACACGGTATCGTTATCGGAAAATACCGATTGTTATCGGAAAACTCGTTATTTTACGATAATGATCTATTTATGATAACGATCGTTATTTATCGTAACGATACCGATGTTTTATAAATAGGGCCATAGTAACATAGTATTGGAGGTTGTATAAAGACATACGTACATCTAGTCAAACTTGACCCTACCCATAATGTCGTTATAACAGTTACATAGTAACATAGTATTGGAGGTTATATAAGAGATGTGCCATCTTGTCCAACCTTTATACCCTACCCATAATGTTTAAACAGTTACATAGTAACATAGTATTGGAGGTTGTATAAAGACATACGTCATCTAGTCCAACCTTTATACCCTACCCATAATGTCTGTTAACAGTTACATAGTAAACAGTATTGGAGGGTGTATAAAGACATACATCCATCTAGTCCAAACCTTTATACCCTACCCATAATGGTCTGTTAAACTGTTACATAGTAACATAGTATTGGAGATTGTATAAAGACATACGTCCATCTAGTCCAACCTTTATACCCTACCCATATGTCTGTTAAACAGTTCATAGGGCCCTATTTATAAAAAATCGGATCGTTATGGAAAATACGATTGTTATCGGCAAAATACCGATCGTTATTTAGATAATGATCGTATTTTATGATAACGTCGTATTTACGTACGATACCGATGTTTTATAAATAGGGCCCATAGTAACATAGTATTGGAGGTGTTATAAGACATACGTACATCTAGTCAAACCTTTAGACCCTACCCATAATGTCTGTATAACAGGTACATAGAACATAGTATTGGAGGTTATATAAAGAGATGTGTCCATCTTGCCAACCTTTATACCCTACCCATAATGTCTGTAAACAGTTACATAGTAACATAGTATTGGAGGTTGTATAAAGACATACGTCCATCTAGTCCAACCTTTATACCCTACCCATAATGTCTGTATAACAGTTACATAGTAACATGGTATAGAAGGTTGTATAAAGAAATCTAGTCCAACCTTTATACCCTACCCACTTTATTTACCAGTCCACCAGCCAGTGTTAAGTAAGTTCTCCAGTCAACCAGCCAGTGTTAAGTCAGCCCTCCAGTCCACCAGCCAGTGTTTTGTCAGCCCTCCAGTCTTCCTGCCAGTGTTATTTTCAGCCTTCCAGTCCACCATTCAGTTTTAAATCAGCACTTTATTCCACCAGCAAGAGTTAAATCAGCATTCTAGTTACCAGTGAGTAATAGTAGGCCCACCTTACTACCTCCACAAGCCATGCCCACCTCCACAAGCCACGCCCACTTTCCCTGGTGGTGCACTTGGTTCACAAGCAGCTTTAAGCTTGCTTCAGGTGACAAAAGGTTAGGAAAATCCCTGGTTCAGTGGTGTAGGTATCCAGTCCCCTAAAGCCAAGTGGGACCTAAAGAGACCCACATCATCTTGATACCTGTGCACCACATTGAATAACTCATGCATTAAATTGGTTTGAGAGCACTGAGCTGTGATTGGAGAGCTGGAGTTTGAACCTTCCCCCCTCTGTGACTTAGCAGCAGAACGTTTTGGCAAAACTCATCAACAAGATTTGGCTGCAACCTGATGGAGTTCTACTCAAAACATTGTGCTTAGTCACTAATTAATCACCTAATTCACCAGTAAGGTATGTGTCCGATCTTGGTGGATTTTCTTGGATTATTATTAACCGTCCTTTTCAAATAAAATGAATGTTTATATTGTAAGGGAAAACCAAATGGGAAAATAAAATGTTAATGGAGCCAAAACTTACCAGTAAATTAAACCAGCAGAAGCCTTTGTAAAGAAATAGGAAACACGTAAATATTCTCAGCCAATCCTTTTGTGTGCTGTTTTCTGTATTATGGCTTGGCAGGATAGTCCTATGAAAACTCCCTTTACCCTATAACTGGAATTAGAGAATAAACAACACAATACAGCTTCTTGGATCAAAAAGGAACAGCAGGTTCTTTATTTACAAAACTGCCACAATTTCTTATTTCAGGAGATGAAACAATTAATAACATTAACTTCTTAAATAACAATTAACAGTATTAATATATATGGTCCATAGAGGTCTGTTACCAATCAAGTGCAGCCCAGCCATCCTAACACTGGCTCAATGAGTGCCCCCCTTTTCTTATGAACACCTCCTCCTAGCCAAGAAGGACCTATCCAACTGTAACTCGCTTAGAAAAAACTGTTTTGTTGCGCTATCCACTCTCTCCTCTATGGACCCCACCTAATGCTGTGACTATACCACCTAATTGCCCTAGAACCTCCTTTTCTTTCAACTACTGAACTAATTCATGTTCCTATTGAGTGGGCAGGTTCTACCTGTGGAGACAAAAGTGAGAAGTGATTCCCCCATGTCACCCTCTTTTATCTTCTTTCTTCACATACCATGACCTTTTAACACATACCCCCACCCCTCAGCTCTTTCCTTCCTCCCATCCAATCTAACATTTACTAATCACCCTTTCTTTCCCTTTTCTATTCCATGCCGCCATGCCCTTCAGTCCTATGGTCCTTACATTATTTGCCTAGTGTCTGTCAATCAAGGTAGGATTTGATACTGTACACTGCCAGATTGTCATATTGACAGCAATTCCTTGTTAAAATAATTACCTGCTCTACAGCTCCTCTCCCAAAAACAGTATTTAGTTAATGCTCCCCCCCAACCTTTTAGAGCGTTGATTGACTCTTTAAGACCTCCACCAGCTACGAACACCCAACCCCCCCCCCCCCACATCCACCTCTTTCTTGTCGTCCATTTGTTTCTGATTTTAATGCATTCCTGATGAAGGTACAGTGTAAGCACAGGGGGTGTTAAGTTACACAAAGGCAACAGAGCCCATTAATTCTAGTCATCCTCTACCCGCCGGGACTCTCATTCCCCCCACCCCCCTCTCAAAGTAAAATATAATTATCAGATAACTAGAAATTTGGGGAGGCTTTCAAGTTAAATGTGAAGGAAGCCAAACCGGTCTAGAAAGATACAAAGGGGAAATAGAGGGTTTGCCTAACTCTTTCAGTGCCAGTAGAATCTTTTCCCGCCAGAATAATTTTCAAGATTTTGTAATCCTTGGTTTTATTTTGTTATACCCCTTGCTATTCCCAGCTGATGACAATAGTGGTCTGACATTTCAGGGTCTAACGGTCCTTCTTCAGTAATTTCTACTGATTGGCTGTTGAATGGGTCAAACATGCTCAGATCTCTACTGAGCAACTGAATCAACCCAGGGCCAGGCGCTGGGTCAAGGGCAAGACCATGACGGTCTCTATTAAGGGTCCTGCAAACAGGAAGTCAGAATTTTGGAAGCATATATTTATACACAGACAAAATGCTGAATGGGCAGGATAAGGTCATTGGGATGGTAAAATACTTATATGTATTTTTACTGAACTTCCCCTTTACGTTTTACTTAATTCAGTTTCTTGCATGTCCCTGAAATGGAATCCTCCTGTGCATGAAGTCATCATAGAGTCTTCCTAGAAAGATAGAAAGCATAGGGAAGTTAGGTTCCTTTTCTAAAGACTGTGTAAACCCTTTATTCCACCCACCTTGTGTCTTTCTCCTTACTATATTATAAAGTCCAGTGGGAGGAGACTCCTTACTATAGGAAGAAATCCAGTGGGAGGAGACTCCTTACTATAGGATGAAATCCATTGGGAGGAGACTCCTTACTATAGGAAGAAATCCAGTGGGAGGAGACTCCTTACTATAGGATGAAATCCATTGCGAGGAGACTCCTTACTATAGTATGAAGTCCAGTGGGAGGAGATGCCTTACTATAGGAAGAAACCAGTGGATGAGTCTCCTTACTATATGATGAAATCCAGTGGGAGGAGACTCCTTACTGTAGGATGAAACCAGTGGGAGGAGACTCCTTACTGTAGGATGAAATCCAGTAGGGGGGAGACTTTACTATAGGATGAAGTGCAGTAGGGAGGAGACTCCTACTATAGGATGAAATCCAGTGGGAGAAGACTTCTTACTATAGGATGAAATCCAGTGGGAGGAGACTCCTTACTATAGGATGAAATCCAGTGGGAGGAGACTCCTTACTATAGGATGAAATCCATTGGTAGGAGACTCCTTACTATAGTATGAAGTCCAGTAGGAGGAGACTCCTTACTATAGGATGAAATCCAGTGGGAGGAGACTCCTTTATAGGATGAAATCCATTGGTAGGAGGAAACTCCTTACTATAGTATGAAGTCCAGTAGGAGGAGATGCTTCTATGGATGAAATCCAGTGGGATGAGTCTCCTTACTATAGGATGAAGTTCAGGGAGGAGACTCCTTACTATAGGATGAAATCCATTGCGGGAGACTCCTTACTATAGTATGAAGTCCAGTAGGAGAGATGCCTTACTATAGGATGAATCCAGTGGGATGAGTCTCTTACTATAGGATGAAATCCAGTGGGAGGAGACATCCGTAGTAGGATGAAATCCAGTGGGAGGAGACTCCTTACGTAGGATGAAATCCAGTAGGGGGGAGACTCCTTACTATAGGATGAAGTGCAGTGGGAGGAGACTCCTACTATAGGATGAAATCCAGTGGAGAAGACTTCTTACTATAGGATGAAATCCAGTGGGAGGAGACTCCTTACTATAGGATGAAATCCAGTAGGAGGAGACACAACTATAGGATGAAGTATGGGAGGAGACTCCTTACTATAGAATGAAACCAATGGAGGAGAATCCATACTATAGGATGAAGTTAGACTGGATAAGTGATAAAATCGACTATTTACAAAAGACAGGAAACAAACCAATACGGTAAAAAAAACCTTGAAGTTAGAAGAAAGGCATAAGGTGCGTAATAAAAGGGTGTGCGTGGCCCCATACAGCTATATAGCATTAGATGTAGGTCTGCCATTTCTTTTCTATTATTCAGTTTGTTCCAGAGTTACTTTAGCCAAACCAAATTTTGAATTGGTCTATAAAGCATGGTAAACACCATGCAACTTTTTCTCCTGACTGACCGTTCAGCTCTTCTGACTGTTCGCCAGGAGTTTTCCGCAAATGAGCGGAGGACCGCACTATCGCCCGTGGTTTGTCAACCTGTCCAATTCGGATGAATGGACAGTCGTGTCCAAAACCCATACAATCATTTTGGCCCAGACAAACTTCTAACCCCCTGAACCCTACTTTCTCAATATTTTCCTTGCTCCCCCAGCAATCCTGGAAGAAGATATGTACCTTAAAGCCTACCAGCCCTTCTCCGCACTGTGTCCATTTCCCATACAGATTTATGAGCTCACGCACCAATAAAGGAGGCAGAACGTGCACCCATTGGCCGTAACATCACTGTTAGGGGTGTGACTGACGGCTTCATGGCAAGTGAAGTATAGGGACCGGCAGACTTTAAGGTAAATATCTTCTTTCAGGATCACCAGGGAGCATGGTATGTATTGCAAAAGTAGAGATTTGGGGGGTTGTGGAATAAAAGTTTGGTGAACATGCCCTTAAAATACAATAATACTAATAACCCAGAACCAAAGTCTTAACGATTCCTCTGTATCACCATTTCCCATATCTGCCTCCACCTAGACAGCAGGCCATGTTTCCAATGCAGACGTGCGGAACAATTCCCACAGGCCTATAACGGACTTTAGAGGGAGAGGGTGTCTGCATGGTAACGCATTATGGTAGGGAAAAACGTCAAGGTTGGCCAAGGGGACCTCCATGGCTGCTCCTTCCCTTCTACGATTAGCAAAATTCTTTCATCCCTGAAGATTTACGGAGGTGAGGCTGGGTCTCAGGCAGCTGGGTGCCTTCTGCTTGGATGAGTTGATGAGGTGCCAAGACAATAAGACAGCAAGGCCTTCCAAGTTCAGAAGTGCACTCCCCCCCCTTCCCCCAACCCCCCCGACTTACATTGTTTTTACAGTCACCTGGGAGAGCTAACAACCCATTCCCTTTAATTACCTGCTCTGACAAAGCTGCATTTTAATTGGTCGCTATTTTAAATTTTTCAACTGGGATGTCTAACCTGCATTTGTGACAAACAGGAGTGCAATGTAAACTCCCATAGACAATGTCTGAAATTGCAGCTAATTTTCAAATGATCTTACTTTATGGCATGGTCAAGCAGTATGTATGCATACTTTTCCACTGAACTATTCCTTAAATAACATTCTTATGGTCTCACTAAGCAAGACATAAAATGTTTTATTAGTAAAAACCTCGGGACAGGGTGTTTACCAGATGTTATAAAAGGATCTGATGTTTCTTTTTACAGATCTGGAAAAAAAAAAAAAAATAACGACAATGTTATGGACATGTATTGTCTGTTTTATGGCCGAAATCAGTCAAGAAACATCAATCCATAGGAGCCATATGGACCTAGAAGGTACAATTAAGAACATTAAAACAGAGAGTGGTCAAAAAATATAAAATGATGACCAGTAAGTACGGTCTGGTCTCAGGAAGTAACCGTTGCTAAAGACTGATAGGCTCTCTCATGGCATTCAAACCTGGGTAGGTTTAATCTAAGGTTAAAGGGGTGTGGTTGATTGACACCCCGAACTCAAATCTACACTCCTTAGCATGGAGTATGGAAAAAGGGAACTTGGTAAAATGAAATTGCTATATCAGGCAGGCAATGATATTCGATTCTATTTTCAAAATGGCCTTTCTGGACTTAGACTACCAGCACCTTAGGTCACCGCAACATTTTAATGCCAAGTGCTCTGTAGCTTGTAAGCTGAGGTTATTGAGCCTTTCACAGGAAGGACATGTTCAACGAGCCTTGAGTCTGGCCAGGGACTTCCTGCCCATAACAACAAGTGCAAGTTATAACCTTTTAGAATGGGTGGTGTTTGCTTGGAAATAAGTCCGGCTTGGGAGATAAGAAGAATACTTGGCTGTGAACCCTTGTGACCTCCATAATGGCTAATTAAACTCTTATCTTTCCTCACCAAGTAGCCTTGTTATGATACCAGTAACATGGCATTAGGTCATTGTTGAAGTCTTGAATGAAGGAATTGCAGGTCTTGGACACATTTCTGTTGAAAGACATAAAAACCTTCAGTCTCATCTGATATACGTTTGGTTTCTGTTTCTCTCATCCGTTTTGTTTTATTTCTAATCCTTTATCAGTAACTAATGTTCCATCGCTCCCCTAAAGGAAATTGGCTGGAAATTTGGAAGGAAGAGCGATTCCAAGCTGAACGTACCCTTAATTTGTGTTATATATTATATATTGAATGACTTATCAATGTGCTGTGATCAATTTTCCCCTAAATAAAAGGACTCCTTTCCCCAGAAACAATACAATTTCCTGTGGAATTTGCATTCTGATATTATTTCTGAGAATTTCTCCACTAGAGACTGCGATTACCTAATAAACCCAAGATATAACCCAGAATATTAGCTTAAACCCAAGATACAATGCAGGGCATTACCTTATACCCAAGATAATACCCAAGTATTAGCTTAAAGGAACACTAAATCCATAAATATACTCTGTGCCTCCGTTTTTATTATTCACAGGGAGGTGAGAACGTTTTCTCACCTCCCTGTGAATAATAGGACGCTCGGGGACCTGGAACTTACCTTACCGCGCTCCACTCGCAAGCCTACTGTACAGAACAGCTGTTCTGTCCCGATCGTGCGCCCTATCTTTTGTATTGGCGCGCATGCACCTAAGATAGGGCGCGTGGTCAGGATAGAGTGGCTGGCAGTGAAGGGAGGCCTTGCAGTGGAGCGGCGGTAAGGTAAGTTTCAAGAGGTATACAAAGATAGTTTCACAATCTGCCCAAAATTTCTAATGTTAATTATTTTGCTTGTGTATACACATTTGTACAGTCTCTGCTATTATAACACTCTTTATTATTACTGCAAATTAATGTTTCAGGGTAATTATGCTAATTAGGAAAGAAAAGCCTAATAATGAGATATGATAATATATTATAGGCCTTGGTCAGACCTGGGGAAAGTAATGCCCATGGACCCCATGCAGCCATTGGCTGCCCCTGACGGGCCCTCAATCCTAGACCTCTCCCCCAAAATCATAACAATTAATTAATTGTCTCAGGCTGGATAATGGATTTATTTTTATTAAGTTATTTTATAGAAAAAATGTTGGCCTGATCAATGATAATGATAATTGAATTTGATGGAATAGATCTGTTAAAAATTGCAAATTCTAAAAAAAAAAATTCAATGAACCAGGTATATTAATTTAATCTTTTATAAAATCCAGTTTTACAATCTCTATAAGAGAAAATGAGTATCGGTTCGGCCCTTCACGACAATCCAAGTTTTAATGCGGCCCCATGGAAAATTTAATTGCCCACCCCTGGCTTGTTCAATGAGAGGTGCAAAATGTTGCCTGTGTTCTGTAGCAACCAGTAAAATGTTAGCAGATGTTTTCTAACTGTAGTAGACCAGTAAAAAGGTATTATTTGATTGGTTGAGGCTAATTTACAAGCAAAATCTTATGAATAAATATCTCAGTGCCCATATCTGTTTACTCGTGCAAGGTTTCAACATTACAAATATTAAGTGGTAACATCTGATTGGATTCTATTTATCTTTCCAATATCCTGCTTAGAAAAATAACAAACATTTAACAAATCCCGCGGAGTTCTTACAGAGAAACCCACATAGTATTGTAATCTCTGTCTCCTGCATAAGAGGAACAATAGGAGTCTCAATGCGAAATCTAATTTTTTTTCATTTCTAGGAAACTTGAAGACCCATTTTACAGGAATTCTAAGGTCTAAAATGTTATCGGAAGTATCAGAATAGCGGCTATGAATAAAATTTAAAAAAAATGTTTTAGACAAGTTCTCCTTTAAAGGGTCCTGAAATATGATAACTATAGTGGGGGTAGGCCCCTCCAAACCACCACCCCTCCCCTGATAGTACAAAGGGAGATGACCTAAACTACTAGGTCCTAACCCCTAGGTTTCATGTAAACATGACCAATATAGTTATGCTGTTCCAGTCTCGCCTCTGGAAGAGTTTTGGTATTTGAACAATGGTAAGTTGCGCTCTGCTTGTCTTTTCATTTGCCAATTCGGGAACATTCCAGGACTGTGAGGCGAGGTGGAGTAGAGGCATTATAAGACAGTCTTTGAGAGCCAGAATGCCAATGGATGAAACCCTAAGTACTATCAGGGGAGGGTGATTTTGGTGGGTATAATTATCAGTTGATGACATATCAGGTCCAAGAGCAGTACAATTCATGCTTACCCGTCTTTATCTAAAACTTACAACAGCACTGCGTCACTAGACTGACAAGAAATTTGCACATAATTCTGGTTCCCTGGAAGGAATATCCTGTGTTTATATTCACTATCGCTTCACAGAAAAATGAAATAAATGTGCATATTTTAATATTCCCAACACAATTCCCAGACAGACAGGGTGGTTGGCAGTGGGCGAGCAGTCTATTCTATACTGGAAGGAAGGCAGCAATGGCAGACCTTCTGAGGCACACCGATGCATCATGTGGATAGATGTATACATGTTAGCTTTCAGAAAATTGGAAATGCAAGGAATGCACAAAGTGTTAAAAGAAATGTGCTAGTTTCCACAGCAGGAAGCTTGCATAGTCAGGAGCAAATTAACTTGCTATTCATAAATTCCAGAACACTTGACCTGGTCAGAACTTTGTCCCAGAATGTCCTTACTGGCTTAAAGCCACTATCCCAATAAAAAGGCATGTAATAAACTGGTAGCAGTTCGGGTTAGAGGCAGTTACCATTTTTTGTTTTAGAGTGAACATGCCCTTTAAATGACCATTAGAAGGTGTATTAATACAACTTATAGGACTTGGTTTACTTTACAATTACTGATATCTGCCCTGAACAGTTTATTAAAGACTGACTATGTCCAAGTTCTACAGTTGACCCTTTTGAAGTCCTATAGAAGTTGAATATTTTTAGATAAATTATCCCACAGTAAATTGTCTAGGCCTCTCGTTTTAATGCCTGCAGTCCATCCCTTTAAACCTCCCATAGTTCCCTGTGTCAGTGTTGACTTAAAACTCTGAGTCATCCAATTCTACACCCTGAAAGGTCACGGAGAGGCGCGGGACTATTGTGATAGGCAACCACACTGTGTAACTAACCAAATGTCATCAACGGGAGTAGATATGTTCGACCAGCCAAAGACAATATCTCCTGTCCTTACATCATTCTCCCTAAAAACATCTCTGTGCAGCTGTAGGTGGAGGATTGTAATAAAATAATAGGCTGCAGAGGGAATGCTCAATAATAGCACAGTAGTTTAGTAATGCAATTCTGTCTAAATTTACCCAGTAGGGGACTGAGGCTCTGAAATAATACCTACCGTTGCTAGACAATTGTTTGAAGACCCTTCAGATGTTTTGAAATACACAATCCCAATTCCTTGGTTGCACAAACGATTGGATAGCTTCTCTCTCACCCTTGGTACATTACCCTGAGCATGTCTGTATGTCAGTGGCTTGGAAGGAAGGATGGGTTAAAATTTTGGATTTGCATGGTATCTCTAGTTAGGTGTTAGAATGGCACATTTGAATGGGATATGTATTGCATTAATAAATTGAGGACACAGTAAATTGAGTTAAAGCTCAGGCTCATATGGAAAATACTTCACATCTTAGTGGATCATTGATAATTATACATTAGTATACATATACGTAAATACGATTCCATTGTTTTTTAAAGAAAACTTGTTTGTTTACGGTAGATCAATTGGTGGATCTGTAATCACATCCTATCTTAAGTAAGAACACATAACATGGTGTCAATAGAGAATGCTATGCAGCCCCCTGTATATTCATATTATTTAGCGACTGCAGTAAAGTTGTGGAACTGTTGTTAATAGGAACCTTAGTCCTATGTATCTGGGGAATGGTTACTGCAACACAGAGCTGAGAACATCCCACTAGCACATAGGCGAAGGCTAAAGAAATGAAACATCTCAGAGGAGCCCTTAAAACTTGTGGATATCCAGACTGGGCCTTTGTCAAAAGAAGTAGAAGGAAAGAAAAGACACGAATACCAACAGTGAAGGGGAAAGAGACAAGACAGGAGGAGAAAGAACATGGTCATCCCATATGTAGCAGGGGTCTCCGAGAAATTAGAAGAATTTTCAATAAACAGTATCCTGTTGCTTTAAACCGAACAACACACTGAGGCAGCAATTGGTAACATCCAAAAGGAACCAATACAGATAAGTGACATCATATATGCGGTGCAGTGCAGTGAAGAATGCTCGATTTGTATGCGGGGGGAGACCAAACAGCAACTGCATCAAAGTATGGCCCAGCACAGAGAGCCAATTCTCGGTCAGGACTCAGGTGTACCTGCATTAAGGATAAAGGACATACCTTGAAGATTGTAATGTAACATATTGGCATAGAGGAACAGGACTAATTCAATAGAGGTGTCAAGGAGGCCATTTATGTGAAAATGAAGAAACCAAGCCTGAACACCAACTGTCTGCCATGTAGCCTGTACAATGCTGTTTTGACACCTTACCTGGGCAGTTCTTATAACACCTCTTAGCCACAATGCATCCACACCTTGCATTCAGTAGGTCCCTAACAACCTGGCTGTGATATGCTAATGGGATTTTCCAGGGTATATATTGCCAACAGATTCTTGTACAAGTCATTCTGAATTGAGAAAGCCAGTCGGATGACTAGCGAAACTCTTCAAGAAATAACCAGAGTTGATCTAACTGAAAACAACAAATAGGAGCCTTAATTGAACAAAAAATGTCACCTACCTTGAAACTGCCTGTTGCTTGTCCAGCATTGGCCTTTGGGATCCAAACCAGCATCTCCCGATGTAAGAT
The DNA here is from genome assembly GCA_019447015.1 of Hymenochirus boettgeri. NCBI lineage: Eukaryota > Metazoa > Chordata > Amphibia > Anura > Pipidae > Hymenochirus > Hymenochirus boettgeri. Next base: position 323,136,334 of record CM033476.1, on the reverse strand, counting down.
AATGGGTTTAAAACAGATCCGTGACCAGAGAAGGTCCAGTATATGTTTTATTGATGGAACGTACCAGCACCTGGACTGTAAAGATGTCCATTTTTTATGCAGGATATTACTGCATTCCGAGGGTCCTCGCAGTTTAAATAAACATCCGCAATGGTGAAACTTACCCAATTTTCCACCACATCAAACGAACAATGAATGCTCTCCATAATCAGATTCAAGATGAGTTCACTCTCTCCGGTCTGATGTCTGAGGTGGAGGGTGTGAGTCAAACAAAGAAGAATTTAACATTTCTTTCTAACCAACAGCAGAATTTATTTACCTGGGAAATAACTGTAAGAGCTAGGACACACCACTGTGCCACAAGTCTGTTTTCTTTCTGTTGTTGGTAGTGGATGTTAACCTGTCCTGCCACTCTGTGCATGTTGGATTTTGTTACAAAATTAAAACGAATGCGATCAACATTTTTGTGTTGTGTTACATGTGTTTTAATCCTGTATATGGGAATAGTAATATCAACACACATGCGTCTGTTTACTCTGTGCAGTCTAGTGTGCCCCCAGCTGCTTTATAGGATGTAAACACTCAAAATGGCAATTTACTGTCCTCCTAAACCACCACCCCCACCATACAATGGGCAATTATACTGTTCTAAACCACCCACCCCTCGCCATACAAAAGGCAATTATACTGTTCTAAAACCACACCCCGCCATACAAAAGGCAATTATACTGTTTCTAAAACCACCACCCCCGCCATACAAAAGGCAATTATACTGTTCTAAACACACCACCTCTGCCATTCAAAAGGCAATTATACTATCTAAACCACCCCTGCCATAAAGGCAATTATACTATTCTAAACCACCACCCTGTCATTCAAAGGGCAATTACACTGTTCTAAACCACCACACCACCATACAAAAGGCAAATTTACTAATCTAAAACCACACCCCCACCATTCAAAGGGCAATTATACTGTTCTAAGCCACCACCACCGCATACAGAAGACAATTATACTAATCTAAACCACACCCCCGCCATACAAAAGGCAAATTATATATTCTAAACCACCACCCCCCACAATCAAAGGGCAATTATACTGTTCTAAACCACCACCCCGCCATACAAAGGCAATTATACTATTCTAAACCACCACCCTCGCCATACAAAAGGCAATTATACTGTTCTAAACCACCACCTCTGCCATTCAAAAGGCAATTAACTATTTCAAACCCCACCCCTGCCATTCAAAGGGCAATTATACTGTTCTAAACCACCACCACCGCCATACAAAAAGGCAATTATACTATCTAACCACCCCCCCACCATTCAAAGGGCAATTATACTGTTCTAAACCACCACCCCGCCCTACAAAAGGCAATTACTACTCTAAACCACCACCTCCGCCATACAAAAGGCAATTATACTATTCTAAACCACCACCTCTGCATACAAGGGCCAATCTAAATACTATTCTAATCCACCACAACTGCCATACAAAAGGCAATTATACTGTTCTAAACCACCACCTCTGCCATACAATCGCCAAATAATACTGTCCTAAACCACCACCACCCTCGCCATACAAAGGGCAATTATACTGTCCTAAACCCCCACCCCCGCCATAAATAGTACCCAGACTATATGAGCCAGATTTTGATACAATGGATTGAACAATCTAGAGCTAGCCCAGAGCTGAGAGGGTTTTGGGGAGGGGGGGTGCTTGTAAATGGTTGTAAATTGTATTCTTATAAATAGTGCTTAGTTACATCATTGTCACGTGAGTGACTAAAAGTTGTGTACAATAAAAAGTAGCGTATCTACTACATTAAAATATAAGGACATTAGAAGTCCGTGACCCTTAGAACTTTTGGCCTTGTAGTTTCATGCAGTTTAGTCTTGGTATAACTAGAGGCAGGGCTGGCCTTTGATATGGGCGACCTGTGCGACCGCACGGGTTGCATTACCAGGGGGGCGACAGCTTAGGTCACAGACCTGTAGCTGAAAGTTGTGCATCAGTTCCACAGCCCCTCTAGTTATGATCCTCCAGATCAAATATATATATCAGCACCTCACCACATACTAAGCCCCAACACATATAAGCTTTACTTAAGATGTCTGTATGCTGTGCTGTTCTGTCTGTGCATTTAGTATGTTACTTGTTACATAATGATGTACGCACCATATGTACAAGCACGCACTGAAGATACTGAAAGACAGTGCAGGTGGGGTACTTGATTTGAAGGCAAGCAGTATTCAACGAGTATTGTGTGTGCCCAGGGGGGTGGGGTTTGTTTGGTTTTTTTTTTTTTGGGGGGGGGGGGGGTTAGGTGCTAGGTGTCAGTAACAAATCTTGCACAGGGTGCTATTTACAGTATCATAAGGCCGGCCCTGATTAGAGGGGCCCAGAATACGCTACTGCAGTCTTGAAACCTTATGGTGACACGTAATATTCTTATATTTTAAAATAGGTTTGCATTACCTCCAAGGTACGCAGAGGAATGGGACATAAAAAATTCCCCAGTACAAGATCTAAAAGATTTTCCGTTTTCGAAAGGAAGGATAAAGATAATCCATAGACCCATAGAGGAGCCCTGACTCATAATTCTGCAATTAGGAGCTTCATCATTTAACCATTATACTTGCAGAACCCATTGTGGAACACAGACTATTTATTCAGCTATCTCAGTTCCTAACTATTTCTGCTTACAGCCCTCATCCTGTTAGTTTTCCCAGCCACACTGTGATATCGCCTGCCGGTGCTGATATAATAAATAACATCTGTTCCTTATATAAGTCACTGACGTTTCAGTAAGTAGCCTACAGATTAACTGATCCTGTCAACATTACTATATCCTGAAGAAGTCAGGTCCAGTTTGTCTTGAAAAGTTGACGATCAAGCAAATAACTGAATAACTGTGATAACGGAAAGTAATTTTAAGGATTGCCCTATTCAATGAAATAATGGAAATTTGCTGTGTTAACCCACAAGGGTTTGTTTTTTTTTTATTATTATTTAAAAGGCAACTCCACCCTTAAAACATTAAAAACTGGCAAGTTTCCTACCCCCAACCTTAACTAATATACTCACATTATTAGATGTATTACTAACCAGACATTTAAGGATAATTATTGACCTAATTCTGGCAGTCCGCTGGCTCCTCCCTCCATGCAATCAATCAAGGCGTTGACTGCTGACATCACAGCCAATGATTAACTGCTTTCCCACCTGCTGCCTCCTCTGCACGTTCTTCTCAAACGTATAAAAAGCTCAATGAGCAGAGGAAGGAAGCAGATACTTTTGCCAGAATGGACGGAAATTATCATTACATATCTGGTACAAAAGCATGTACTAAACAGGTAACAGGGGTTGCAGGCAGATCAACATTTTTTTGTTTTAAAGGCATGTCCACTGGAAAAAAAGTCTCTAAATTGTATATTACTCCCTCAAACCCCACTTTCGCATTATTCCCAGCTTCCAAAAATGCTCCCGAACTTGCTTACCTGACCCACTCCACTTCCTGGCTGTGGCTGTCAGTTAAGGCGCAATGTGCCGTCATGCCCAATCAGCCGCAACCAGGAAGGAAGGCGCTGCCTCTGTAGAAGTCCCCTGCTCCTGTTTTTGCTCGAAACAGGAGCAGGGGGCGGCACCTAAATGGCGAGGGACTGGGTCAGGTAAGAACATTCAGGAGCGTTTTTGGAAGCTGGGAATAATGCGAAAGTGGGGTTTGAGGGGAGGGGGTAAGTGAACTTGCCCTTTAAGGATGAGCATGCTCTTTAAAGGAGAAACAAAAATAGTATATTGAAGGAAAACACTTTAATATTAGAGAATTCCTAATTAAATGTTCTTGAGAGACTGGGTATCCCCACTGCTAACCCCTAAAACCACTATGTTCTGGGAAAATAAAGCTGATAAGCTGATTCTAATTTATTAAAGGGTATTATTAAAGGGTATGTACATTGTAAATACAACTATTACTATTACTAGATAGTTAAATGTAAAGTGGTTTTTGTTTGTTTGTTTTTTGTTCCAGGACCCTCCTATACCCTTTAGTCTTTAAAAGTTTCCCCTGTCTCAGCACTGCCCACACAAGATTGGCGCTGTAGTGATGTCAGGGGCGTGCTCTGCAAACTGGTACACTCTTTCCATAGCAAAGGGATTTGGCCAATCTTCTGTGGGCAGTGCTGGGACAGGGGACATGACAGTCAGTTCGCGCAAAGTGATGTCAGTGAACATGCGCGTTTGCGTGGTGCTCCGCCAGACGTCGATCTAATGGTGGCGGAGCTGTACACGGGACATGACAGAAGGAGGAAGACAGAAACTTTTAAAAACTAAAGGTAGGGTATAGGAGGGTCCTAGAAAAAAAAATGCTTTACATTTAAAGCCTAAGCTATCTAGTAATACTAAGTTGTATTTACACCGAACATACCCTTTAACAATAAACCGTGTGGTTATGCTCTTAGAAGACTAAGTATATGTCATGTACCATTGCTCGTCACATATCCCTCAAGAGCAGTTAAAGCGAAGTAGAGACTTGGCAGGGGAGTTGGAGCTTATTGACACTGTAGTGTAGATCATATCATGGACCCAAACAGTCTTTTCTATGACATCTCTGTTTCAATAGCTCAGGAATTGTTCTTTGCTTTAATCTGAAGCCTTCCTGCCTGCTAAGGATCTAGAAATACCACCCACTTTTGAAGCTCAAAATTCTTTTGAACTCCTTCAGCCATGAGGGCAAAACCTTGACCTTGTGTAGACATTGACATGGTTGGTGTCATTGCATGAAAAAAGTTGCTGCACGGTTGAATGTAAACTGGGGTTCTCCTACTTTTCAGAATCATTTATGCAAAACTATGATGAGAATCTGTACTGTTTGTTTGGGGGTGTTTGTCCTTTGATGCGATATACACTGTGTGGTCAAAATCTCTTGTGTTCTGTTTTAGACCAAATAAACATGAACCCCAATACTTGTTAGTCTTTGATTCCCTATTTATAATCAAGAAACTGGCGATTCAAATGATGTTTCACTTGTCTATCAAGTTTATTTCTAAAGAAAGATACAGTAAATACTTTTAGAACACAAATCCCTCTAGTAACTGCCCCTCCCGTAGGTCAGTGATCTCAGACATGCTCAGAACAGTTCACTGAAGGAAAGACAGGAATTCTATAATCAGATACTTTGATGGTTATGCAATAAAAGGTATCCTGGTCAAATGGGGAAATGAACAATGGGGGTGAATAGGCCCAATAAATCAGCAATTTTGGAGTCACAAGTTAAGGGGAAACTTGATTTAGACCCAATAAATTGACTTTAAAAGAACAAGGGTGCTTTAATCGGAAGTTCATTTTCGTTAACATTTACTTTACCTTTAATATAAATATATAAAGTCCCTTGTTAGGATTTTGAAATGAAAATATTTCCAAGTACAGTTGATCATCACTTTTTCCGCTATAAATTCACTCCAATATGTTATCATTTATGTGCATAGCTTTGTTTAAGCTGGGCTGCCATACCACCGCATTGAGAAGCGTATCTAAAATCCCATCAAAGAAGAATTTAATAAAGGGGATTTTAAATCTGATATCCCCCTTGCAAATGTTTTCCGGTAATAGTTTATAGCTTTGTATATGATTTGTATCCTTAGTCATTTGCCAAACTGCAGTCGCTGTAAAAAGCCAATAAGCAAATCCATCTGTCTTTGTTAATATCAGAAACACATTTGGTCTTTTCCAGTAAGAGGTGCAAAATGCTACCCATGGTCTTAATCTGCAAAAAACAATCAAATGTTCCCTTTTTACTGGTCAACAATTAGAAAACATCTCACATTGAATAAGACTCAATTCTCTCTAAGGAGCAGATTTAAAAACCCTCGGAATCACAAACTTGCGTTTTTTGTAAAAGTACGATTGCGGACGTAAATCTACAAACAATATCTTTGTTTATTCCAGCGCTATCATGGATTTACGCCCGGCATTGCTACAACGATCGATAAAGACACGGTATCGCAAAAAAGGGATATTGCGCCTTTATGAAGAAGGCCCTAAAAACCTTCTAAACAGTAAACTCACTTTCTTTAGGACGTGGCACCCTGAATGATTGGACTCTCGTGTCATTTACAATTTGCATAGCCCCGCCTTCTAAGCCCCACACGTTCCCAGGGGAAATAAGATAAGAATGAGTGGGAGACGCCTCCTAAAGCTTCGTACACACGTTGGATAATCGTCGTACGATGCAGCCGACGAACGAGCAATCGCACAATATTCGTACGAAAATATAGCATCAACAATTGTCAAAGACCATTGACAGCTTTTTCGGATGATCAGCCTGGTGGATTTGCTCTGCCGATTATCGGATATTTGTACATGGTCGACAGGTTATCGTTAACATTGTACGAAAAAAATATATAAAAAGTGCATGCGCTGCTTTCGTAATTGCGCGAAGATACGAACATTACGTTACGTACAAATGTCTATATCTAACGACTATCGTGGTGACTATTGTTGTTGTGTGTACAAATGTCGTTTCAATTATGAGGATTAACGATAATGTCGTTGAACTTTTGTCGGCTGGATCGTATGAAAATTATCCAACATGTACGAGGCTTTAGATTAGGACCTTCTCAGTGTAATCGGGACAATAGGGAGGTATAAGCAGATTGTTGCATACTATAGATAAACAACCCCTCTTGTTATTTTATTTTAAAGGGTATGTCCACCCTTCTTAAAAAAATTTCATATAATATTCTCCCTGTCCCCCCATCCCCAACCGCTATAGTTTTAAGTTCAGAAAGTGCCCCAAATATTACTTACCTTCCCTCTTTCCTCCGCCGCACTGCCAGGCCCTCTTCTTGCGAGAAAATGCAAGCAGAGAGGCGGGACCGGCAGTCGCGTCTGTGATTGGCTGAGTGGCAGCCAATCACGGATGCGGCTGCCGGGAGTTCAGTGCGGCGGAGGAAAGAGGGAAGGTAAGTAATATTTGGGGCACTTTCTGAACTTAAAACTATAGCGGTTGGGGATGGGGGGACAGGGAGAATATTATATATAAAGGGTTTTATGCTAGGGGGAGGGAATCTAAATCGGGAGGGAGAGGGAGGGGAAGGAGGGGGAGAAGGGCTGCAGTGCGCATGCCAAATTTCTCCTGGGGAGACAGGAGGCAGAGTCCTATTGGACTCTGCAGTACTCCTGGTGGGCGTTTTTTTTGGACTTTAGGGGGGATAGCAGAAAAAACAGATGGAGCTGGGAGTAAGTAAGGATTAAACTACACTACACAATGGGGCCAGTAGTGGGGGGGGATTATAGTTTTGGGGGTGGACATGCCCTTTAAAGAACCCTGGTTAGAATTTAGTTAAATGGAGAAAAATAGACAGATTTAAAGGGTAACTATACACTGACAGAATGTTCTTCTCCCCCTTCCCTCTGCCTCTCAAAATATTTCCACCTCTTTTTAAGTTCTCCAAGCTCTTTTACAAGCTTGCACGTGCTTAGAGGGGCAGCTATGTGAATGACATCCAGTCATTGGCTATGATGTCAACTATCAGATTTCTGATTGACAGCTGCTACATCAGGAAGCTGGAAGAGGAGTAACACATAACAAAATAACAAATTTTTATAATTCTGAAGGGTCTCCTACAGAAATTCATTTTTTATGCATTTTTAATATTGTTTTCTACTTTTTAAAGGAATGCCAAATAATTTTCCAACTAATCACACAGTAATTAGGATTAATTGCCTCCAATATTAAATTTGCTTCTTTTTTTTTCTTCTCTGACCTTCCTTTCTCTTGTTTTTTAGCTCTGGGAATTTTACTTTTTAAAGAGGGCGGGACACAGCTAGTGAGTAAAGAACTGTCAATCACCCAGCCTGTCCCCCTGGCACACTACATGTAGATACTATCCATTCTATTAAAGTAAAGCTTATTTCTCTGTCACTGCATGGCTAATTGATTCAGCATTAAGATCAGGATACGGAATAAGCATTATCTGTTGCTCTGTGCTCTTTCTGTGCAGATAACACCCAATGCTGCAGTTAGCTGCTGTCTGTGTTACTGAGGTCCCAATGTAGCACTGTACCTAAAGAATTCAATTACAAAGCCGCACACACACACACACACACACACACACACACACACCTTCAAACTCCTACCGCTAAAAGAAAATCTTACTTGATTCAAGCAGTTATTATAGCTTCCAGTGCTGCTTTCCTTCCTATTGCAAAGCAGTTTTACGTTCATTGGGTGAATTTTACAAATCACTGGGTGAATGCTATTGGCTGTAGTGGGGCACAGATCATCTCCACTGAACATGCTCCACACTCTAGCTGTGCCTCAGTTTTGGGAGGGGGTGGATACATAGAGAGAGTGACAGGGAGCGCTGAGAGCAAAAAGGGATCAAGTTCCTGGCAGCACTAAAAATATAGAAATGGATAAAGGCAAGTCATTTTTTTCCCTTTCGTGTCCCTTTGATGCCCAAAATAGTCCATATTGTACTGGACTATCAACACTGTTCTACCTACACTGTGTGTGCACACCCACAACCCATCAGGTATGTGCATGCAGGTTCCAATAGTGTGCACACGATGAAAGGGTGTGACGTATTTGCACAGGCGATACACTGCATGTTGCACACACAGCCGATAAATTCCTTCTCCAGGAAATTCCCACATGTGAAGATTCCTTAACGCTGAGTTTATATTGTGGTTCTCAGGTTTGTAATTGGCTGTAAGAACATCAGTAATGTGTGCGCCTCTGTCACATGTTGTCTGCTTCATGGGTGTCCTACATATGGATCTAATATTTAGATCTGTTTGGGGCATGTGTCAGACTGATGGATATAAAAGTGACTTCCATGTGTAATAAGTTATCTGAGGGGGCGAAATACAATACGTGGTCCAGACAGAGACCTCAAGGCATCTGGGATTTCTGCTCTTAACTATAAATAAAAACATTTTATCTCTCAGACGGAAAAAAATCTGACATCAGTTTCCTAGGAAAGTTGCTGATCTAAAAAGCCACAATTAAGATCAGTCGAGGATGATCTAATAAAGGGAACTATGTGCTGGTAATTGGGTAGGAAGGGTTAATAAGGATCGATGACATGTATCCTGTTGGCGTCGCTAAAGACAAAAGAGTCTGAGGGATTTCATTCAGCACAACATCATTGAGAAGATGATTGGCCACATAAGACACACTACCAGTTCACACTCACTATTCGCCAAGGTTCATCATGCAAAACACACTGGACAGGGTGAGCCTATGTTGAAATCAAACCCATACATCTGAATCAAATGGCACCACCTAGTGCCAGAATTATCATGAAAAATCAATGTTTGAATAGTCCTGGACTGACAGAGGGGGCAGGGCAAAACTGGAATTGGCAGGACAACTTTGCTTCACAGAAGCATAACTGGGAATCACTGGGCCCCCAGCAAAACTATGATGGGGCCAAACTCCCTGCTTCATCTACAGTGGTTTTCTGGGAGGTAGATTGTACCAGTCATAGAGAAAGTAAGAAGATGGGACTCCCCTGGGAGTTACACCTGCTTAGACTAAGGTAAATACTGCAAACCCAGGGGTAATGATTTAGCGGTTTAGATTCTTACCCTGGGTACTTTTAAAATGGCCCAACACCTCCCTACCTCCCATTATCATATTTTGTGTGGATCGTCAGCATGTAGAAAACTGCTTCTGCCAGGCTTCCTCAGTGCTTCGGCACTATCTTTAATACAAGAAAGCACAGGACACTAACCTGGCATGTGAAAACTGTACATACTGGCGCTCAGAAATGATATTGGGAGATAGGAGTAATCAATACTACCTCCCTGTCCCAGGTACATTTTCTATTTATAAAAAGAACATTTTTACATTGTAGTTGTCCTTTAAGTATAAGTGCCCTTTAAGAGCATTTTTTAGACATTATCAGGGTTATTCAATAAAAGTTCTTATCGTTAAAAATGGTGCTAATTTTGCCCCAACGAATCAGATGTTAGCTTACAAATGTTAAATAAGATCTGATTGGTTGGGGCAAAATTAGCACCATTTTTAACGATAAGAACTTTTATTGAATCTCCCTGTATATTGTTTATAATGCTCAGTAAAGATCAGACTGACCAGGAACCCTGCACATGACCAAATAACAGTCAATGGCCCAAAACTAAGTTAGGGTTATGATGGCCATTAATGCAAATCTGCTAGTGAATAGCAAATAGTAACATTTCCCTAATGGTTCAGTTCCACGTAGACCAAGGGTAATTATATTGTTAGTCTGTTAATTGGTTTGTTTCCCTTTCCCATAGATCATTTGTACAGACAATAAGATGCGATTTTGTGTGTTTGTGAGAACAATGAGTAAAGGTTCATACACACGCTCAATCTATGAGCGAGGAACGACCCCCGACAGCAGAGCGCTACACGCGTGGCGGATCGGCGATTGACCCCTGGCCGTTCAATCTGTGAGCTTACACACGCTCACAGATTGAGTGTGTGTACGAATCTTTAGAATTGCTATGTCTTCTACATACATGTTATCGTTCAGTCACAATAAACATGCTGTTATTTATTAATGTTCTTAGTCCGTCTACTCCAAAACCAAGGAGAATGTTTGTGAAAAAATAGAAACAGATTTCCCCTACGGCATGTTCCACACTTAACCCAAACCATGTTCCAATTTACATTCAAATACAATTCAAGTAGAATCTTTAGTGATGAAAATCCCGATCCGGATTTCCGTTGGGTCGAGTTTGAGTTTCAGAAGAAGAAAGTGGTATTAGGAGAGCATTTCGGGTGTGTTACCGGCAAAATGGGTGGGGTCAAGATGTGGATCTAAAGGGGCCCATACATACATTGATACTGATCAAGCAATCCCGGAATCAGAATTAATCCAATAAAATCCCCTGTCTGCAGACAGTGAAGCAAAAACAGGTTAAGTGATTCCACACCTTGCCCTGACGATCTTTCATAGATTTTAGCTTGAAAACTGGAACATCCTGGAAGATGGGGTAGACAGCATTTTTTTCCGCCTTGCCTGATCCTTGTTTTTTTTCGAAATACCAATTAAAATCGATGATCGGTCTATTGGAAACACAGAAAATGTCTTTGATATTCTGATCCAGTTTGATCAAAGTCACCAAATTGATCGGAATATTGATGCTGTGTATGGGGAGGGCTTTAATTAAATGATTAAAGCTGAGAAGTGATTCAATAGAACTAAAGTGCACACATTGTGTTGAAGAGCGGACAATATGTAGTTGAAGGATAAAGTGAGCCAAGGGCAATGGCAGCCGTCCTAACACAGTAAAAGTGTCTTTGACGGTGAGGCCACACTGCAACGTACAGGAATCGCACACAAAATCACGACCACTATCGCACGCGATTATGTGTGTGCGATTCTTGTGGGCGCAATCGCGAGCGTGAAACACGTGCGCAAACGCGCGAAAAACACGCTAGTGTGGCCTTAGCCCTGAGAGACAGAGATTTGTGGCCCTTTTGTGAAATTCAAATGCAACATTTCTGTCTCTGTGTCAGCAGGGGCCTAAAACTCTCACCTCAATCCAGTTTGCCTTGAAATGTAGAAGATTATAGTTCCGCAGCTCAAAACTGGGACCCCCCCTCCCCAGCACTTATAAGTTCCATTGTGGCACTGACGATTGCCTTTTGTGGCTTAAGCGGGTCCCGCAGTTCAAAAACCGGGACCCCCCTCCCTGGCACTTAGAAGTGACCTTTGTTGGGGGTCCTGCAATTCAAAACCATGACCCCTCTATTAAAAGAGCCCTTGTTGCTCTAATAAGAGCCTTTATGATAAGGGGGTCCCACAGCTTGAAATCGGAGCCACCCCTGGTCCTAAAAAGGATCTTTTCAGATCTCCGGCGTCTTCTTTCGCGCAGATGCCGCCACAGCCGCCAACACCAGCGCCTCAGATGTCACCACCTTCTTGATCCTGGATCATATGATTGCTGGGTTTAAAATATTAAGAAATCATATGGTCACATTTAATAATCCTAGCAATCATATGCTCACATTTAATAATCCTAGCAATCATATGGTCACCATTTTAATAATCCTAGCAATCATATGGTCACATTAATAATCCTAGCCAATCATATGCTCACATTAATAATCCTAGCAATCATATGGTCACATTTTATAATCCTAGCAATCACATGGTCACATTTAATAATCCTAGCAATCATATGGTCACATTTAATAATCCTAGCAATCACATGGTCACATTTAATAATCCTAGCAATCATATGGTCACATTTAATAATCCTAGCAATCACATGGTCACATTTAATAATCCTAGCAATCATATGGTCACATTTTATAATCCTAGCAATCACATGGTCACATTTAATAATCCTAGCAATCATATGGTCACATTTTATAATCCTAGCAATCATATGGTCACATTTTATAATCCTAGCAATCATATGGTCACATTTATAATCCTAGCAATCATATGGTCACATTTTATAATCCTAGCAATCATATGGTCACATTAATAATCCTAGCAATCATATGTCACGTTTATAATCCTAGCATCATATGGTCACATTTAATAATCCTAGCAATCATATGGTCACATTAATAATCCTAGCAATCATATGGTCACATTTAATAATTCTAGCAATCATATGGTCACATTTTATAATCCTAGCAATCATATGGTCACATTTAATAATCCTAGCAATCATATGGTCACATTTAATAATCCTAGCAATCACATGGTCACATTTTATAATCCTAGCAATCACATGGTCACATTTAATAATCCTAGCAATCATATGGTCACATTTAATAATCCTAGCAATCATATGGTCACATTTAAAAATCCTAGCAATCATATGGTCACATTTTATAATCCTAGCAATCACATGGTCCCATTTTATAATCCTAGCAATCAATGGTCACATTTAATAATCCTAGCAATCATATGGTCACATTTTATAATCCTAGCAATCACTAATGGTCACATTTTATAATCCTAGCAATCATATGGTCACATTTTATAATCCTAGCAATCATATGGTCACATTTATAATCCTAGCATCATATGTCACATTTTAATTCCGCATCATATGGTCACTTTTATATCCTAGCAATCATATGGTCACATTTATAATCCTAGCAATCATATGGTGACATTTTATAATCCTAGCAATCATATGGTCACATTTTATAATCCTAGCAATCATATGGTCACATTTTATAATCCTCGCAATCATATGGTCACATTTTATAATCCTAGCAATCATATGGTCACATTTAATAATCCTAGCAATCATATGGTCACATTTTATAATCCTAGCAATCATATGGTCACATTTTATAATCCTAGCAATCATATGGTCACATTTATATCCTAGCAATCAATGGTCACATTTAATAATCCTAGCAATCATATGGTCACATTATAATCCTAGTCATCACATGGTCACATTTTATAATCCTGCACATATGGTACATTTTAATATCCGCAATCATATGGTCACATTTTATAATCCTACAATCATATGGTCACATTTATAATCCTAGCAATCATATGGTCACATTTTATAATCCTAGCAATCATAGGGTCACATTTATAATCCTAGCATCAATGGCACTTTTATAATCCTAGGTCACATATTGTCACATTTTATAATCCTAGCAATCATATGGTCACATTTTATAATCCTAGCATCATATGGTCACAATTTTATAATCCTAGCAATCATATGGTCCATTATATATCCTAGCAATCATATGGTCACATTTTATATCCTAGCATCTTAGGTCACATTTAATAATCTACATCATATGGTCACATTTTATAATCCTAGCAATCACATGGTCACTTTTATAATCCTAGCAATCATATGGTCACATTTAATAATCCTAGCAAATCACTGGTCACATTTTATAATCCTAGCAATCATATGGTCCATTTTATAATCCTAGCAATCATCATGGTCACGTTTTATAATCCTAGCATCATATGGTCACATTAATAATCCTAGCAATCACAATGGTCACATTTTATAATCCTAGCAATCATAGGTCACATTTTATAATCCTAGCAATCTATGGTCACATTTAATAATCTCGCAATCACTGGTCCATTTTATAATCCTAGCAATCATATGGTCACATTTAATAATCCTCGCAATCACATGGTCCCATTTTATAATCCTAGCAATCATATGGTCACATTTTATAATCCTCGCAATCACATGGTCCCATTTTATAATCCTAGCAATCATATGGTCACATTTTATAATCCTCGCAATCAATGGTCCCATTTTATAATCCTAGCAATCATATGGTCACATTTTATAATCCTAGCATCATATGGTCACTTTTTATAATCCTGCAATCACATGGTCCCATTTTATAATCCTAGCAATCATATGGTCAGATTTAATAATCCTAGCAATCATATGGTCACATTTAATAATCCTAGCAATCACATGGTCACATTTAATAATCCTAGCAATCACATGGTCACATTTAATAATCCTAGCAATCATATGGTCACGTTTAATAATCCTGCAATCATATGGTCACATTTAATAACTTCTAGGCAATCATATGGTCACTTTATAATCCTAGCAATCACATGGTCACATTTTACCTAAGCATCATATGGTCACGTTTAATAATCCTAGCAATCATATGGTCACGTTTAATAATCCTAGCAATCATATGGTCACATTTTATAATCCTAGCAATCATATGGTCACGTTTAATAATCCTAGCAATCATATGGTCACATTTTATAATCCTACTAGCAATCACATGGTCACATTTATAATCCTAGCAATCATATGGTCACATTTTAATAATCCTAGCATTCATATATGGTCACATTAATAATCTAGCAATCTATGTTCACATTTTATAATCCTAGCATTCATATGGTCACGTTTAATAATCCTAGCAATCACTGTCCACATTTTATAATCCTAGCAATCATATGGTCACATTTTAATAATCCTAGCAATCATATGGTCACATTTTATAATCCTAGCAATCATATGGTCACATTTTATAATCCTAGCAATCATATGGTCACATTTTATAATCCTAGCAATCATATGGTCACATTTTATAATCCTAGCAATCATATGGTCCATTAATAATCCTAGCATCATATGGTCATATTTATAATCCTACAATCATTGGTCACATTTAATAATCCTAGCAATCATATGGTCACATTTAATAATCCTAGCAACCACATGGTCACATTTATAATCCTAGCAATCACATGGTCACATTTATAATCCTAGCAATCATATGGTCACATTTAATAATCCTAGCAATCATATGGTCACATTTATAATCCTAGCAATCATATGGTCACATTTAATAATCCTACCAATCACATGGTCACATTTTATAATCCTAGCAATCATATGGTCACATTTATAATCCAGCTAATCATATGGTCCACATTTTATAATCCTAGCAATCATATGGTCACATTATAATTCCTAGCATATCATTGGTCACATTAATAATCCTACAATCATATGGTCACATTTATATCCTAGCATCATATGGCCATTTTAATAATCCTAGCATCAACATGGTCACATTTTATAATCCTAGCAATCACATGGTCACATTTTATAATTCTAGCAATCACATGGTCACGTTTTATAATCCTAGCAATCATATGGTCACATTTTATAATCCTAGCAATCATATGGTCACATTTTATAATCCTAGCAATCATATGGTCACGTTTAATAATCCTAGCAATCATATGGTCACATTTATAATCCTAGCAATCATATGGTCACATTTAAAATCCTAGCATTCATATGGTCACATTTTAATCCTCATCATATGGTCACATTTAATAATCCTAGCAATCATATGGTCACTTTAATAATCCTAGCAATCAATGGTCACATTTATAATCCTAGCTCACATGGTCACATTTTAATAATCCTACAGCAATCACATGGTCACATTTATAATTCTAGCAATCATATGGTCACATTTATAATCCTACAATCATATGGTCCACATTTATATCCTAGCAATCTATGGTCACATTATAATCCTAGCATCAATGGTCACATTTATAATCCGGCAATCATATGGTCACTTAATAATCCTAGCAATCATATGGTCACATTTAAATACTAGCATCATATGGTCACATTAATAATTCTAGCAATCACTGGTCACATTTATAATCCTAGCAATCACATGGTCACATTTAATAATCCTCCTAGCAATCATATGGTCACTTTAATAATCCTAGCATCACATGGTCACATTTAATAATCCTAGCAATCACATGGTCACATTTTATAATCCTAGCAATCATATGGTCACATTTTATAATTCTAGCAATCATCATATGGTCACTATTAATATCCTAGCAATCATATGGTCACATTTAATAATCCTAGCAATCATATGGTCACTTTTAATAATCCTATCAATCATATGTTCACATTTATATCCTAGCAATCACATGGTCACATTTATAATCCATAGCAATCATATGGTCACTTTATAATCCTAGCAATCATATGGTCACATTTATATATCCTAGCAATCATATGGCACATTTAAATCCTCAGCAATCAATGGTCACATTAATAATCCTAGCAATCATATGGTCACATTTTATAATCCTAGCAATCACATGGTCACATTTAATAATCCTAGCAATCATATGGTCACATTTTATAATCCTAGCAATCACATGGTCACATTTTATAATCCTAGCAATCATATGGTCACATTTTATAATCTAGCAATCATATGGTCACATTTATAATCCTAGCAATCACATGGTCACATTTAATAATCCTAGCAATTCACATGGTCACATTAAATAACCTAGCAATCATATGGTCACATTTATAATCTAGCAATCATATGGTCACATTTAATAATCCTAGCAATCATATGGTCACATGTTACTAACCTAGCAACTCATATGTCACTTTATATCCTAGCAATCATATGGTCACTTTATAATCCTAGCAATCATATGGTCACATTTATAATCCTAGCAATCAATGGTCACATTTAATAATCCTAGCAATCATATGGTCACATTATATATCCTAGCAATCAATGGTCACTTTAATAATCCTAGCATCATATGGTCACATTTAATAATCCTAGCAATCAATGGTCACATTAATAATCCTAGCAATCATATGGTCACATTAAATAATCCTAGCAATCACATGGTCACATTTAATATCCTAGCCATCATGGTCCACATTTAAAATCCTAGCAATCATATGGTCACATTTTATAATCCTAGCATCATATGTCACATTTTAATCCTAGCAATCATATGGTCACATTTATAATCCTAGCAATCATATGGTCACATTTATAATCCTAGCAATCAATGGTCACATTTTATAATCCTAGCAATCATATGGTCACTTTATAATCTCTAGCACATATGGTCACATTTTATAATCCTAGCAATCATATGGCACATTTAATCCATGCAATCATATGGTCACATTTATAATCCTAGCAATCTATGGTCACATTTAATAATCCTCATCATATGTCACATTTAATAATCCTAGCAATCATCATGGTCACATTTTATAATCCTAGCAATCATATGGTCACATTTAATAATCCGAGCAATCATATGGTCCATTTTATAATCTAGCAATCATATGGTCACATTTTATAAATCCTAGCACATCATATGGTCACTATTTATAATCCTAGCAATCATATGGTCACATTTTATAATCCTAGCAATCATTGGTCACATTAATATCCTAGCAATCATATGGTCACTTTTATAATCCTAGCAATCATATGGTCACATTTTATATATCCAGCAATCATATGGTCACATTTTATAATCCTAGCAATCAGTGGTTCACATTTAAAATCCAACATCATGGTACATTTTATACATCATAGCAATCATCGGTCATCGTTTAATAATCCTATGTCATCATATGGTCACATTTTATAATCCTAGCAATCATATGGTGATTTGACTTTTGACACATTCCATATACTAAAAAGCAATATGACAGAACTCTGGCCCTATGCCGTCTCGCCATGGCGGAATGATGTGGGAGAATGAATTTTGGCTTCCCTTGCTTTCCAATAATAATCTGCTTTCTATAGCTTTTCCCCTCTCTGCTCTAAAATTTGTCTCTTCAGCTCGTATCACATGTGGACCCTCATTGTACATGTTGGACCCCATAGAGGAAAGCTGGAAAGTAATGACAGTTGATTTTTACAGCCCTGTGATTTCACTGAGAAAGCGAGCGTATAAAATGGCTATTTAATCTTGGAACATTTCGAATTGGCTCTCATGCTCACAAGTAAATAGTCAATCCCCTGTAACACAGCATATAAAGGGGAACTTTGCGGATATACACATGCAATTTCCATTGCATTGTGGGAACAGCACACATTGGCACGACCAATTGTCCATATGCGGCCATACACTGGCCAATAGTACTGGCTTTCTTTACATTATAGTAAAGGGAGCTGATAACGACATACGGATATTTTTCATCTTTCCTGACCGACCTTAATGCCGATAATGTGTATGGCCACCTTAACTCTACATGGTATATAGTTACAATGACTTTACATGTCTAGAGAAAACTCTAGAGGCTACTGTGCCAATTCAGCATTATGTCTGTGTATAAATAAATGCAACTGAAATGCTGACTTCCTGTTTGCAGGACCCCTAATAGAGACCATTATGGTCTTGCCCTTGACCAAGCGCCTGGGTTGATTCAGTTGCTCAGTAGAGATCTGAGCATGTGTGACCCATCCAACAGCCAATCAGTAGAAATTACTGTTAGGAACATTCCAAGGAAGTGGTGCATCCTGGGAAGAAGAAGGACCATTAGAACCTGAAATGTCAGCTCACTAATGTCAACAGCAGGGAACAGCAAAGGGTATGAAATCATTTTTCAAAACGTGAGAGAATATGTAGAATAACTAAGAAGGCATTACACAAACTAACAATTTTACAAATATTGATAATTTCCACTGAACTGTCCCTTTAAGTAGAAGAAAGTTGTCTTCATTTGCAAATGGAATAATGTGTAGCTTTCTGACAATGCAATTGCCCCTTCTATTCAACGCTAGAGACAGCATTGTATTTAGGGGGAAACTGGGAGTTATCATTGTTAGTGGTTGTTATTCTATAGTAAGCGAGGGCCCATCTATTTAATAAAGTATTATGCCTTCTATATCAAGGTGTTCTAATAAATATGTAATGTGACCTTGGCCAAACCCCCACTTAATAAAAGCCTAAAATCAGTTCCCAGGATGACTCGTTAGCTCCACCAGCAGGCCGGGGATATAATTACTATCATTACAGTTCCCAGGATGACTCGTTAGCTCCACCAGCAGGCAGGGGATATAATTACTATCATTACAGTTCCCAGGATGACTCGTTAGCTCCACCAGCAGGCAGGGGATATAATTACTATAATTACAGTTCCCAGGATGACTCGTTAGCTCCACCAGCAGGCAGGGGATATAATTACTGATCATTACAGTTCCCTCCAGATTGACTTCGTTACATCCACCATCAGGCAGGGGATATAATTACTATCATTACAGTTCCCAGGAGACTCTTTAGCTCCACCAGCAGGCGGGGATAATACTTATAATTACAGTTCCCAGGATACTCGTTAGCTCCACCAGCAGGCAGGGGATATAATTACGTATCATAAGCAGTTCCCGATCAGGATGACTCGTTAGCTCCACCAGCAGCAGGGGACATAATTAGTATCATTACAGTTCCCCGATGACTCGTTAGCTCCACCAGCAGGCAGGGGATATAATTACTATCTTACAGTTCCCAGGATGACTCGTTAGCTTCCACCAGCAGGCAGGGGATATAATTACTATCATTAAGTTCCCAGGATGACTCGTTACTCCACCAGCAGGCAGGGGATATAAATTACTATCATTACAGTTTCCCAGAGGACTCTTTAGCTCCACCAGCAGCAGGGGATATATTACTCTCATTACAGTTCCCAGGATGACTCGTTAGCTCCACCAGCAGTGCAGGGGATATAATTATATCATTACAGTTCCCAGGATGACTCGTTAAGCTCCCACCAGCATGCAGGGATTAGTACTATCATTACAGTTTCCCAGGATGACTCGTTAGCTCCACCAGCAGGCAGGGGATATAATTACCATCATTCAGTTCCCAGGATGACCGTTAGCCAACCAGCAGGCAGGGGATATTAACTATCATTACAGTTCCCAGGATGAACTCGTTAGCTCCACCAGCAGGCAGGGGATATAATTACTATCATTTACAGTTCCCATATGACTCGTTAGCTCCACCAGCAGGCAGGGATATAATTACTATCATTACAGTTCCAGATGACTCGTTAGCTCCACCCCAGCAGGCAAGGGGATAAATTACATCATTACACTTCCCCAGATGACTCGTTAGCTCCACCAGCAGGCAGGGTATATATTACTATCATTACAGTTTCCCAGGATGACTCGTTAGCTCCACCGTCAGGCAGAGGAATAATAACTATCATTACAGTTCCAGGATGACTCGTTAGCGTCCCCCAGAAGAGGGGATATAATTACTTCATTACAGTTCCCAGGATGACTCGTTATCTCCACTAGCAGGCAGGGATATAATTACTATCATTACAGTTCCCAGGATGACTCGTTAGCTCCACCAGCAGGCAGGGGATATACTTACTATCATTACAGTTCCCAGGATGACTCGTTAGCCTCCACCACAGCAGGGATATAATTACTATCATTACAGTTTCCCAGATGACTCGTTAGCTCCACCAGACAGGCAGGGATATAATTACTATCATTACAAGTTTCCCGAGATGACTCGTTAGCTCACCGCAGGCAAGGGATATAATTACTACAAACATCATTACAGTTCCCGGATGGCTCGTTAGCTCCACCAGCAGGCAGGGGATATAATTACTATCATTACAGTTCCATGATACGTCTTTCAGCTCCACCAAGCAGGCAGGGGAATAATTACTATCATTACAGTTCCCAGGATGACTCGTTAGCTCCCAGCAGGCAGAGGATATAATTCCTATCATTAACAGTTCCCAGGATGACTCTTTTAATCCACCAGAAGGCAGGGGATATAATTGACTATCATTACAGTTCCAGGAATGACTCGAGTTAGCCTCCACCAGCAGCAAGGGATATAATTACTATCATTACAGTTTCCCAGGTATGACTCGTTAGTCTCCCACCAGCAGCAGGGATATAATTACTATCATTACAGGTTTGCTTTCTAAGAAGACTTTTGGTTATTTCAATTAATTGTTATTAATTTCATTTATAGACCCTCACTACAGAGAATTGACTGATTACATTGCTTGGATGTGATATTTATATGCAGGGGGAATAATGTGAATGTAAATAATCATATTAAAATCCAAAGCACCCTTGGTGCACCGGTGCGCGATACCGGGGGTGTGTGGGTGGTGCTGCGCCGCCAGCTGGGGCAATTACAAGTGCCTTTGGGGGCTTAGAGGGTCCCGCAGATTGAACAGGGACCCCCCCTCTCCAACACTTGTAAGTGCCTTTGTTAGTGGTCCTGCAGCTTAAACTAGGACCCCCACTGGTTCTTAGAAGAGCCCTTGTAGCTCTAATTAGAGCCCTTGTAGCTCTAATAAGAGCCTTTCTGATAGGGGGGCTCTGCAGCTCAAAACAAGGACCACCCCTCAATGATTTCTGTCGGACATCTATTTAGGTACTGTGCATAGGAATTCTACGATCCACCATTACAGATGTATTCAGTCCCTATAAACACCCTATAAGCAATATACCACATTATGTCACATTATGTCACCCATACAGATGAGCAGGTCAATAGACCCTTCTCTTACAGAAATATTGCATTATGGGACCTAGTTGTGAACTTTACATTATTACTCAATATTACTGTAATTCAAATTATTATATTTATTCCTGACTTAGAACCCAAAACTTGCTGATTTAAGAAAAATATCTCTATCAAAAATAAAGAATTATAAAATGTATGTCGCAGTGTGACAAAACACACTGATTGTGATTCTTTTTTGTCTTTCACATTAGTTACCCAGGCATTTCTGTTTCAGAGATATCAATAGGATCGAGACGCATGCCATTCGTATGCAGTCAGGGCCCGGGAAATGGTCCAAGTCTCTCTGGTTTATGAGGCAAACCATAAAATAAAATCAGTAACATGTTAACAGGCCTCAAGGAATCTATAGCTGGAAACCATCCAACCACTTTGTCTAAATCATTTCATCTAAGGGTTCTCCTGAGACACTGGAGAATATATTACATAGTATTGGAGGTTGAATTAAGACATCCGTCCATCTAGTCCTACTTTTATACCCTACCCATAATATCTGTATAACAGTTACATAGTAACATAGTATTGGAGGTTGTATAAAGACATACGTCCATCTAGTCCAACCTTTATACCCTACCCATAATGTCTGTATAACAGTTACATAGTAACATAGTATTGTAGGTTGTATAAAGACATACATCCATCTAGTCTAACCTTTATAACCTGGTGGTGGTTTAGAATAGTATAATTGCCTTTTGTATGGCGGGGGTGGTGGTTTAGATTAGTATAATTGCCTTTTGTATGGCGGTGGTATACTATTACCTAAAAACCACCACCCCCGCCATACAAGGCATTATACTGTTCTAACCAACCACCCCCGCCATACAAAGGCAATTAAACTATTCTAAACCACCACACCCGCCATACAAAGGGCAATTAACTGTTCTAAACCACCACCCCCGCCAACAAAAGGCAATTATACTGTTCTAAACCACCACCATCTGCACCATTCAAAAGGCAATTATACTATCTAAACCACCACCCCCCGCCATTCAAAGGGCAATTATACTGTTCTAAAAACACCACCACCCCACCACCGCCATCAAAAGGCATATATCTAATCTAAACCACACCCCCCATTCAAAGGCAATTATACTTCTAAACCACCACCACCCGCATACAAAGGCAATTATACTAATCTAAACCAACACCACCCCGCCGCCATACAAAGGCAATTATACTATTCTAACCACCACCCCGCCATACAAAGGCAATTATACTGTTCTACCACCAACGATGCATACAAAAGGCAATTATACTATTCTAACCCACCACCCCACCCCGCCATACAAAGGCAATTATACTAATCTAAACCACCACCCCACCCTGCCATACAAGGGCAATTATACTATTCTAAACCACCACTCGCCATACAAAGGCAATTATACTATTCTAATCCACCACACTGCCATACCAAAGGCAATTCTGTTCTAAACCACCACCTCTGCCATACAATCGCCAAATTAATACTGTCCTAAACCACCACCCACCCTCCGCCAACAAAGGCCCAATTATATTGTCCCTAAACCCAACCCCCACCCCCGCCATAAATAGTCCCCAGACTATATGAGCCAGATTTTGATACAATGGATTGACCAATCTAGAGCTAGCCCAGACTGAGAGGGTTTTGGGGAGGGGGGGTGCTTGTAAATGGTTGTAAATTGTATTCTTATAAATAGTGCTTAGTTACATCATTGTCACGTGAGTGACTAAAAGTTGTGTACAATAAAAGTAGCGTATCTACTACTTAAAATATAGGACTTAGAAGTCCGTGACCCTTAGAACTTTTGGCCTTGTAGTTTCATGCAGTTTTAGTCTTGGTATAACTAGAGGCAGGGCTGGCCTTTGATATGGGCGACCTGTGCGACCGCACGGGTTGCATTACCAGGGGGGGCGACAGCTTAGGTCACAGACCTGTAGCTGAATTGTGCATCAGTTCCACAGCCCCTCTAGTTATACCTCCAGATCAAATATATATATCAGCACTCACCACATACTAAGCCCCAACACTATAGCTTTACTTAATGTCTGTGCTTATGCTGTTTCTGTCTGTGCATTTTAGTATGTTACTTGTTACATAATGATGTACGCACCATATGTACAAGCACGCACTGAGATACTGAAGACAGTGCAGGTGGGGTACTTGATTTGAAGGCAAGCAGTATTCAACGAGTATTGTGTGTGCCCAGGGGGTGGGTTTTTTTTGGTTTTTTTTTTTTTTTGGGGGGGGGAGGTTAGGTGCTAGGTGTCAGTACAAATCTTGACAGGGTGCTATTTACAGTATCATAAGGCCGGCCCTGATTAGAGGGGCCCAGAATACGCTACTGCAGTCTTGAAACCTTATGGTGACACGTAATATTCTTATATTTAAAATAGGTTTGCATTACCTCCAAGGTACGCAGAGGAATGGGACATAAAAAATTCCCCAGTACAAGATCTAAAAGATTTTCCGTTTTCGAAAGGAGGATAAAGATAATCCATAGACCCATAGAGGAGCCCTGACTCATAATTCTGCAATTAGGAGCTTCATCATTTAACCATTATACTTGCAGAACCCATTGTGGAACACAGACTATTTATTCAGCTATCTCAGTTCCTAACTATTCTGCTTACAGCCCTCATCCTGTTAGTTTTCCCAGCCACACTGTGATATCGCCTGCCGGTGCTGATTAATAAATAACATCTGTTCCTTATTAAGTCACTGACGTTTCAGTAAGTAGCCTACAGATTAACTGATCCTGTCAACATTACTAAATCCTGAAGAAGTCAGGTCCAGTTTGTCTTGAAAAGTTGACGATCAAGCAAATAACTGAATAACTGTGATAACGAAAGTAATTTTAAGGATTGCCCTATTCAATGAAATAATGGAAATTTGCTGTGTTACCCCACAAGGGTTTGTTTTTTTTTTATTTATTATTTAAAGGCAACTCCACCCTTAAAACATTAAAAACTGGCAAGTTTCCTACCCCCAACCTTACCTAATATACTCACATTATTAGATGTATTACTAACCAGACTTTAAGGATAATTATTGACCTAATTCTGGCAGTCCGCTGGCTCCTCCCTCCATGCAATCAATCAAGGCGTTGACTGCTGACATCACAGCCAATGATTAACTGCTTTCCCACCTGCTGCCTCCTCTGCACGTTCTTCTCAAACGTATAAAAAGCTCAATGAGCAGAGGAGGAAGCAGATACTTTTGCCAGAATGGACGGAAATTATCATTACATATCTGGTACAAAAGCATGTCTAACAGGTACCAGGGGTTGCAGGCAGATCAACATTTTTTTGTTTTAAAGGCATGTCCACTGGAAAAAAAGTCTCTAAATTGTATATTACTACTCTCCTCAAACCCCACTTTCGCATTATTCCCAGCTTCCAAAAATGCTCCCGAACTTGCTACCTGACCCACTCCACTTCCTGGCTGTGGCTGTCAGTTAAGCGCAATGTGCCGTCATGCCCAATCAGCCGCAACCAGGAAGGAAGGCGCTGCCTCTGTAGAAGTCCCCTGCTCCTGTTTTTGCTCGAAACAGGAGCAGGGCGGCACCTAAATGGCGAGGGACTGGGTCAGGTAAGAACATTCAGGAGCGTTTTTGGAAGCTGGAATAATGCGAAAGTGGGGTTTGAGGGGAGGGGGTAAGTGAACTTGCCCTTTAAGGATGACATGCTCTTTAAGGAAAACAAAAATAGTATATTGAAGGAAAACACTTTAATATTAGAGAATTCCTAATTAAATGTTCTTGAGAGACTGGTATCCCCACTGCTAACCCCTAAAACCACTATTTCTGGGAAAATAAAGCTGATAAGCTGATTCTAATTTATTAAAGGGTATTATTAAAGGGTATGTACATTGTAAATACAACTATTACTATTACTAGATAGTTAAATGTAAAGTGGTTTTTGTTTGTTTTTTTTTTGTTCCAGGACCCTCCTATACCCTTTAGTCTTTAAAAGTTTCCCCTGTCTCAGCACTGCCCACACAAGATTGGCGCTGTATGTGATGTCAGGGGCGTGCTCTGCAAACTGGTACACTCTTTCATAGCAAAGGGATTTGGCCAATCTTCTTGTGGGCAGTGCTGGGACAGGGGACATGACAGTCAGTTCGCGCAAAGTGATGTCAGTGAACATGCGCGTTTGCGTGGTGCTCCGCCAGACGTCGATCTAATGGTGGCGGAGCTGTACACGGGACATGACAGAAGGAGGAAGACAGAAACTTTTAAAAACTAAAGGTAGGGTATAGGAGGGTCCTAGAAAAAAAATGCTTTACATAAAGCCTAAGCTATCTAAATACTAAGTTGTATTTACAACCGAACATACCCTTTAACAAACCCGTGTGGTTATGCTCTTAGAAGACTAAGTATATTTCTGTACCATTGCTCGTCACATATCCCAAGAGCAGTTAAAGCGAAGTAGAGACTTGGCAGGGGAGTTGGAGCTTATTGACACTGTAGTGTAGATCATATCATGGACCCAACAGTCTTTTCTATGACATCTCTGTTTCAATAGCTCAGGAATTGTTCTTTGCTTTAATCTGAAGCCTTCCTGCCTGCTAAGGATCTAGAAATACCACCCACTTTTGAAGCTCAAAATTCTTTGAACTCCTTCAGCCACTGAGGGCAAAACCTTGACCTTTGTGTAACATTGACATGGTGGTGTCATTGCATGAAAAAGTTGCTGCACGGTTGAATGTAAACTGGGGTTCTCCTACTTTTCAGAATCATTATGCAAACTATGATGAGAATCTGTACTGTTTGTTGGGGGTGTTTGTCCTTTGATGCGATATACACTGTGTGGTCAAAATCTCTTGTGTTCTTGTTTTAGACCAAATAACCATGAACCCCAACTTGTTAGTCTTGATTCCCTATTTATAACAAGAAACTGGCGATTCAAATGATGTTTCACTTGTCTATCAAGTTTATTTCTAAAGAAAGATACAGTAATACTTTTAGAACACAAATCCCTCTAGTAACTGCCCCTCCCGTAGGTCAGTGATCTCAGACATGCTCAGAACAGTTCACTGAAGGAAAGACAGAATTCTATAATCAGATACTTTGATGTTATGCAATAAAGGTATCCTGGTCAAATGGGGAAATGAACAATGGGGGTGAATAGGCCCAATAAATCAGCAATTTTGGAGTCCAAGTTAAGGGGAAACTTGATTTAGACCCAATAAATTGACTTTAAAGAAACAAGGGTGCTTTAATCGGAAGTTCTTTTTCGTTAATTTACTTTACCTTTAATATAAATATATAAAGTCCCTTGTTAGGATTTTGAAATGAAAATATTTCCAAGTACAGTTGATCATCACTTTTTCCGCTATAAATTCACTCCATATGTTATCATTTATGTGCATAGCTTTGTTTAAGCTGGGCTGCCATACCACCGCATTGAGAAGCGTATCTAAAATCCCATAAGAAGAATTTAATAAAGGGGATTTTAAATCTGATACCCCCTTGCAAATGTTTTCCCGGTAATAGTTTATAGCTTTGTATATGATTTGTATCCTTAGTCATTTGCCAACCTGCAGTCGCTGTAAAAAGCCAATAAGCAAATCCATCTGTCTTTGTTAATATCAGAAACACATTTGGTCTTTTCCAGTAAGAGGTGCAAATGCTACCCATGGTCTTAATCTGCAAAACAATCAAACTGGTCTTACACAATTAGAAAACATCTCACATTGAATAAGACTCAATTCTCTCTAAGGAGCAGATTTAAAAACCCTCGATCACAAACTTGCGTTTTTTGTAAAAGTACGATTGTCGGACGTAAATCTACAAACAATATCTTTGTTTATTCCAGCGCTATCATGGATTTACACGCCCGGCATTGCTACAAAAATCGATCGAAAGACACGGTCACGCAAAAAAGGGATATTGCGCCTTTATGAAGAAGCCCTAAAACCTCTAAACAGTAAACTCACTTTCTTTAGGACGTGGCACCCTGAATGATTGGACTCTCGTGTCATTTACAATTTGCAAATAGCGCTAGCGGCCGCAGGCTAGGAAGCGCCATAGTCATAGTTAGCGAGCCGGGCGCACTATAGGCGAGGCGCGCCAGCAGCGCCATACCAGGCCAGCCTCTAAAGGGCGACTAGCTCGCGCGGCGGTAGCCGGCCAATTAAGCCCGCGCCGAGCCCCCGCCGGCGCACGCCAGCAGCCAGCCTAGCCTAGGCCTAGATAGCGCCAGGCCAACTCCTAGGGCCGCTAAGCTAGAGCCCTGGGGCCGTCGCGGCCAGGCCAGGCGCTGTGCTAGCCTATAGGGCCTCGATGCGCGCCCATAGAGGGCGGGCAGCCCGCCGCGTATGGGTAGAGCCAGCGGGCAGCCGCCGCGCATAGTAGCGGTAGCGCGCGGCTAGCGCGAGAGGCGCCCAAGGTAGGTAAGCCTAGATAACGTCGTAGTAGCCTAGGCTCCGGTAGGCGCGCAGGGCTAGATTAGAGGTAGGGGCGTGTCTGGCTCCGCTTCATGGTGGCGCGTCCGGCCAAGTCCTCCGCCCTCCCTCGGCCGTATCCTCTCGCCTCCATGGCGCCAAGCATCCGCATAGCGCAAATAGCAGGGGCGAGCGTATGCCTAGCAGGCCCCAGCCGGCCAAGCCTAGCCGCGCAGCCGCCACGCCCATAGCCGGCCTCTTAGCCGGCAAGCGGGCTAGCCAGAGCCCCCATTAGCGCGCCTAGCCATAGCCGCGCTAGCAGCGCATAGCGGCCATAGCCCGCCACGGCCAGAGCAGGCCTCCAGCGAGAGCCATAGCTAGGCCGAGGCGATGCACAGCAATAGCCAGCCTAGTAGTATCCATAGCGACCGGGAATAGCGCGCCGGCGCCGATGTCCGCCGCCAGGCCGTAGTAGCCGCCGCCGTCCGAGCGCCTAGGCCGGCGCGCTCCGTCGGCCAGCGCTAGGGCTAGGCGCCGGCGAGTCCGGCGCGCTAGGTAGCAGGCTAAGAGGCCGGTAGTAGCTCCCCCCGGGAGCCGCTAGAGCGGCCCGCAGCCAAGTTGTAGGCCGCTAGCCAGCCACGCCGGCGGCGGCGTAGGCGCCGGCGCATAGCTCAGCGAGGCGGCAGCGCGCCGAGCGCGCGCCTCGCGCAGCTCACAGAGTAGTAGCCCGGCATAGCGCAAGCATGCGCGCCCAGCGACAATCGCTAGGCGGAGCGCGATCAGCTAGGCGCCAGCGGCGTAGGCAGATGGGTCATATTAGGGCGGCGTAAGCCCATAGCTGAGCAGGGGCGCCACCCGGCATACCATAGCAGATCGCAAGGGGCGGCGGCAGCTGAGCTTAGCGCGGGGGAATCGGGCCTAGCCTAGGAGAGGCCGGCGGGCCGCCTAGCATAGCCGCGGGCCTATAGTAGCCGCATGAGCCCGAGCGCAGCCGAGCAGCGGGCGGCCGCCGATAGCCCCCGTAGCTAGTGCCGCGAGCGGCAATAGCGAGCCGCCAGCCCCTCATCTCCCCTAGCCAGCCAGCTAGCGGGAGTCTGCGCGCGCTAGGTAGCTAGGCGGCAGGGGATATCCATAGAGAGTAGCCCGCCGCCTAGCGGCAGCCCCTGGCAGTATCCAGGCCGCCGCCAGAGCCGCCCACGTCGCCTAGCGATACGGCCCGCGCCTGGCCGAGGGGACGAAAGGCATTGCGGGCTTGGCATAGGGCTTTAAAAAAAAACAAAAAAAAGCGTAGAGCCGCTACCAGCGCCCCGCCAGCGGCGGGCATATGAGCGCCCCGCCGCGGGTAGGCGAGGCCGGCTGGGGTAGCGCCAGCGCAATTTGCATAGCCCAGCTCCCTATGGTAGCCCAGTCGAGCGCGCCCGGCGCTCGTAGTCGGCCGCCTGGGCGGAGCGCGCCATAGCGGTAGCTAGCTCCCGCCCCTAGCCGTCGGCCCTAGCGGGCGCTCGCCCAGTCCTAGCATAGCGGCAATAGCCTCATAGCCGCTAGGGCGGGCGGGCGAAGTAGGCCGCTAGGGTAGCCGGCCTGCGCTGTAGGACCGCCTAGCCGTCCAGGGCCATAGTAGAGCGAGTCGACTGCGAGCGCGGGTCTAGTCCCAGCCCGGGCGGCCCGGAATAGCGGCATAGAGCAGGGCGGTGGGGCCTAAGTCTCGCTAGCGCCGCCATAAGCGAGCGATAGGCACCTGGGAGCGCAAAATATGCGGCCAGCCGTCGCCAGCGACCAGCCGCACGCCCCCCCGGCTTTGCATATAGCCGCGGCCCCATGCGGCCTAGCCCAATCCGAGGCATAGCCGCGCGCCCGTAGGCTCGCGCGCGCGCCGGCCTAGCGCCGCCCGCGGGAGGGGCTAAGCGCCTAGCGTATCGCCCCCGAGGCGGCAGCGCGTAGTGCCTAGTAGCCGCCGCCTAGCGTAGCGCCGAGCCGCCCTGCCGCATAGATAGCCGAGCGATACTAGCCGCAGCAAGCAGAGCGCAATAGGTAGCATAGCGGCGAGAGCCGCTCTAGATAGGCGCCACGGGGGCCCCGCGGGGGCCCATAGGCTGGGCCGGCATATAGCGAGCGAGCGCCCCGTAGGCAGGGCAGCATAGCCCCTACTCGCATGGTAGGCTCTCTAGGCCGCTTTAAGCTAGAGGGGGCGCCGCCCAGAGCTAGCCATAAGCCCGCCTCAGCGTGGCCGGCGGTCGCCCAATAGCGCCTGCCGCGCTGCGCCTAGCCAGTCCCGACCGCCCTCCCCATCCGGCCGGTAGCCCGGCGATACGGTCAATATCCCGCCTAGTAAGCGCCTAAGCCATAGCCGGTCTCTCGCGCGGGCGCCTGATGCGTAGCCCGCGGCCGCGGCGCACAGCGGGCTAGTAGCGGTGCCAGCCCGAGAGGGGCTTTAGGGCGAGGAATAGCCCAGCCAGGCGCGCGTAGCCTCAGCTTCCAGGGCGGCAGGGGGGGCGCAGGGGGGGCACTGGCCTCGGCCCGCCGCCTTCGCCTAGTAGCAGATAGGCCGCGGTAGGGGGGCGCAAGTAGTGGCTCGCCCTCGAGCGGCCGCTAGGCGGCCTAGATCATAGCCGATAGAGAGCCGGCGATAGGCTAGCGCGGCGTAGCCTAGTGCGCCATTGCGATATGCGGCGCCGGCGGGCGGAGGCACGCCGGCCATACCTAGGGCGCTGGCGCCGGATACGGGAGCATAGCCTCGCGCTGTTGCATAGCGCACGCCCGGCGGCGTGGCGGCGCAGGAGATCGCCCATAGGCCCAATGCGAATAGCGCCGCCGCCTAGAGGCCTAGGCGCGCCAGCCCCGGACGCTCGGCCAGCCGAGGTCTAGAGCGGGCCGCAGTAGGAGCCCGGCGGCAGATGGGGGCATGCGCAGGCCGCGCCACCTAGGGTAGCCGTGCCCCGCGCGCGCCGCGCCACCCAGCTGAGGAGAGCGGCCCGCAGATAGCGGATAGGCCTAGCCCTGTAGCCATAGCCGCGCGCGGCTTCCTCCAGCCCGCCCGGCCGGCGTGCCTATCCAGCGCCCTAGAGGCCCAATGCCAGCCGCGCTAGACGCGTCCGGGATCGTAGCCGCCGCGAGGTAGTAGGGGCGGGGCGATAGCGCGCCTAGAGCAGCGGCGGCTAGGCCGGTAGCCGGCCGCCGCCGCCTCTCAGGCTAGTAGGGCAGCGATAGTCACTAGCCGCGCGCCGCGCCCAGGGCAGCCAGTAGCAGCGCCCGCTGCGCAGATAGCCCATAGCCGCGCACGCCTAGCGGTAGCCGCGCCAGCCTGCGCGGCGGCGCGCCCGGCGCCGCGCGCCCCGTAGCCAGACTAGGTAGCCGCTCGGGGCTAGCAGCATAGCCTAGCGCTCCTCGCCGCGGCTCCCCGCGGGCGCCGCCTCTCCGCGCCATAGCCGCGCGCGCCGGCAGGGCAACAGCCGGATTAGTAGCCGGGGAGGGGGCCTAGCGCTAGGCCCAAGACGCCCCCTAGCGGCCGCGCCGCCCGCGCTAGCGCGGCGGGCCTCCAGAGGTTAGCCGCCAGCCGCGGCAGCCTGCATAGGCGCGCCGGGCAGCGTTAGCGCTCTAGGCGGCGCGCCATAGGCGAGTGGCCGCGCGGTAGCGTAGCGCGGCCCGCTCCTATCCCGCCGGGCGCGGTCGAGGCCGCCAAGGGCCATTGCCATAGCTGAGGTAGCCGGCGCTAGCGCCGGGCAGCTAGTAGCTTGGCATAAGGCCGCCATAGCCTAGCCGCGGCGCTAGATAGCCCCCGCGCCACGGCTAGTCGCGCCGTAGGCCTAGGTGAGATATCGAAGTGGGGGTTAGGCCTAGGCCACGCGCCGCGAAGCCCCCGGGCCGCCGCTAGGGCCTAGCAGCCGGCCGACCGCCCCAGCCCGCGAGCCGTGCGCATAAGGTAGCCCGGAT
Organism: Hymenochirus boettgeri; assembly: GCA_019447015.1. Taxonomy (NCBI): domain Eukaryota; kingdom Metazoa; phylum Chordata; class Amphibia; order Anura; family Pipidae; genus Hymenochirus; species Hymenochirus boettgeri. The sequence continues at coordinate 323,104,168 of CM033476.1, read as the reverse complement.
GCGGCCCGCGCCTAGCGATAGCTAGCGCGCGGGCGGCGGCGGATACGCAGAGGGCGAGAGCTCAGCGCAGCGCGCTCCGGCTCGCGCGGCGCCGCATAGTTCGGCGCGCCGGGATCCTAGCCGGGGACGCAGCGTTTCATAGGGCGCCAGCGATAGTAAGCGAGCCATCGCCGTAGCCCCCGCAATAGGCCGGCTGCGGGCCGTATGCTTTGCATATGCGGGCCAGGCCTAGGCGGCGGGCGCGCCGGTAGCCAGGGCGCCTAGCCAGGGCCAGTCCGCGGCCCCGGCGCGTAGAGCGCCGAGCGCAGGGAGGCTAGCCAGTAGCTAGTGCTACCCCTAGCAGCGCGCGGCCATAGCGAGCGCGAGGGAGCGAGCTAGCGCGGGGATAGGGCGCGCCCGCAATAGATAGCGCCGTAGGGATAGGGCCCGCCTATGCGCCCTAGAGGGCGCGCCAATAGGCGCATAGGGCCGCTAGCAGGCGGGGGCGATAGCGAGCGCCATAGCCGCTGGCGTAAGCTACGGGCGAGGGGGTCGCTTGCATAGCGCAGCAGGCATAGCGCAGGCGCGGCCCTAGCGCCCCGCCGCCGAGCCCTAGCCGCGCCGTAGGGCCTAGCCCGCGCCGCGCCCCGGTAGCAGCCATAGCGCCGCCCCCGCCGCCGAGCGGCGCGCCAGATATCGGCGCGCCAGCCGCCCAGCCGCCTAGCATCGGCGGCGGGTCGCCGCCACGATAGCCGGGCGGGCTATCAACCGCTAGCACGCTAGGCCAGGCGATACCTAGCCGCGCCCATAGCCGCCGCCGCCCCGCCGCGGCCGCCGCATAGGGCCTAGCGCGCTAGCGCGGCTGCGCCATAAGCCATAGCCGCGCCCCATAGCGCGCGCCCCGCCGCCACCCCGGGGGCCATAGCCAGCCCGTATGCAGCCTAGCCCCATAGGCCCGCGCGAGCCAATAGCCTGGCGCCGCGTAGCTAGCTCCGCTGGCTTTTGCATAGCGGCCAGCCGCAGCGCCGCGCCGTAGCGCCTAGCGCCGGGGCCAGGTCAGCGATAGAGGCAGGGAGGCCCCCGGGGCGGCGGGGTATGGCGCGGAGCCCCAGAGGCGCGCGCGCCCATAGGCCGCAGGCGCCCGCGTAGCGGCGTAGCCGAGCAGGACATATATAGAGCATAGGCGGCCGGCCGGCGGTCCCGCGAGGATAAGCGGGGGGGCGTAGCGCGAGGATAGCGGGGCGCCGGCGGCCCTAGCCGCCCCAGGCCACGTAGGCTAGGCCCGCCAGCGCGCCCCGGCCGCCGCGAGCCCGCCCCCTAGCCCCGGGCGGCCTAGGCGCCCAGGCGATAGCGGCGCCAGGCCTAGAGCATAGCCCGCCCCCGGCGCCAGTCCATATGCTAGCGCTGACCCGGAGCGCGATAGCCATTAGCGAGGCGGGGCGTAGGCCGGCGGGCGCTGGCCGGCAGGCTAAGGGCCCCGCTAGGTCGCGCATAGCAGCTAGGATAGGGCCGCCTCCTCCTTAGCTTGCCATGCCAATATGTCGCGCCAGGCGCCGGCCTAGGCGTAGCGAGGCCCTATAGTAGCGGCCCGGCCAGGGGGTAAATAGCCGCCGAGCGGAATAGCCCAGCTGCGAGCCGCGTAGCCATAGCTGAGGCCGGAGGCCGCATAGCCGAAGCTCTGCTGCGCAGCCCCCCGGCGCCGGGAGCGGCGGGGGGTCGCGGGGGGCAGGGATAGCGGCATAGCGGCGGGGCGGCGCCGGCGGTGGCGGCGATAGCGCGTAGTAGCCCGTAAGCTGCCCAATATCCCCGGTCCGCCGTGCCACGAGCCTAGGGGCAGCCCAAAAAGCAGGCCGCGCCGCCGCCCGTAGCCGAGGCCGGGCATAGCGCCGTAGGCGATTTGCCATAGCGACCGCCCTCTCGGCGTTGCATAGTAGCGGCATCTCTGCGCGATCGGCCGCCGCGCATAGGCGCATAGCCCGCCGCCCCGCCCCAGCCCGCTAGCGCCCTAGCCGCCCATATCATAGGCCGCTAGGGGGATAGCGCCGTAGCCATCGGGGGCCGGGCGGGCGGATAGGGCGATAGCGCCGTGCTCTTAGCATAGGTAGGTTGCGTAGGCGGCCCGTAGCTCCGCCGCCCATAGCCGCGCCGTAGCCGGGGCCTAGAGCTAGCGCCGGCGCCATAGGCTAGGGCAGCCGATAGGCCTAGTAGTGCATCGAGCAGCCGCAGCGCGCGCGCCGCCGCCCTGAGGCGGGGAGCTAAGTTGCCTAGGGGCGGCGGGCATAAGCGCGCCCTACCGACGGCCAGGGGCCCGCGGCCCGGCGTAGATGCGGGCCGCCGCATAAAGCATAGGCTAGGGTAAGCCGCGCCGCGAGCGCGGCCGCATAGCGCGCGGCGAGCGGGCCGCATAAGGCGCAGGCGAATAGGCGGAGCATAGCCGCCGGGCCGCCGCGCCTAGGCCGGTGGGCCGGCTATCGCGCCAGCCTAACCGCAGGGCCGCCGCGCCGCCCCGCCGCCCACTCGGCCGGCGGCGCGCAGGCCGGAATAGCTCCCTAGCCGCGGCGCGCCTGTTATAGCGCCGGCCGCCGCCCGCCGCATCGCGCCCGAGGCCCGCCAAACAGGCCGCGCCGCGCCGCCCCGCCTCTCTAAGCCCCACAACGTTCCCAGGGGAAATAAGATAAGAATGAGTGGGAGACGCCTCCTAAAGCTTCGTACACACGTTGGATATCAGCGTCGTACGATGCAGCCGACGAACGAGCAATCGCACAATATCGTACGAAAATATAGCATCAAACAATTGTCAAAGACCATGACAGCTTTTCGGATGATCAGCCTGGTGGATTTGCTCTGCCGATTATCGGATATTTGTACATGTCGACAGTTATCGTTAACATTGTACGAAAAAAATATATAAAAAGTGCATGCGCGCTTCGTAATTGCGCGAAGATACGAACATTACGTACGTACAAATGTCTATATCTAACGACTATCGTGGTGACTATGTTGTTGTGTGTACAAATGTCGTTTCAATTATGAGGATTAACGATAATGTCGTTGAACTTTGTCGGCTGGATCGTATGAAAATTATCCAACATGTACGAGGCTTAGATTAGGACCTTCTCAGTGTAATCGGGACAATAGGGAGGTATAAGCAGATTGTTGCATACTATAGATAACAACCCCTCTTGTTATTTTATTTTAAAGGGTATGTCCACCCTTCTTAAAAAAATTTATATAATATTCTCCCTGTCCCCCCCTCCAACCGCTATAGTTTTAGTTCAGAAAGTGCCCCAAATATACTTACCTTCCCTCTTTCCTCCGCCGCACTGCCAGGCCCTCTTCTTGCGAGAAAATGCAAGCAGAGAGGCGGGACCGGGCAGTCGCGTCTGTGATGGCTGAGTGGCAGCATCACGGATGCGGCTGCCGGGAGTTCAGTGCGGCGGAGGAAAGAGGGAAGGTAAGTAATATTTGGGGCACTTTCTGAACTTAAAAACTATAGCGGTTGGGGATGGGGGGACAGGGAGAATATTATATATAAAGGGTTTTATGCTAGGGGGAGGGAATCTAAATCGGGAGGGAGAGGGAGGGGAAGGAAGGGGGAGAAGGGCTGCAGTGCGCATGCCAAATTTCTCCTGGAGGGGAGACAAGAGGCAGAGTCCTATATGGACTCTGCAGTACTCCTGGTGGGCGTTTTTTTGGACTTTAGGGGGGATAGCAGAAAAAACAGATGGAGCTGGGATGTAAGGTAAGGATTAAAACTACACTACACAATGGGGCCAGTAGTGGGGGGATTATGTTTTGGGGGGGACATGCCCTTTAAAGAACCCTGGTTAGAATTTAGTTATTAATGGAGAAAAATAGACAGATTTAAAGGGTAACTATACACTGACAGAATGTTCTTCTCCCCTTCCCTCTGCCTCTCAAAATATTTCCACCTCTTTTTAAGTTCTCCAAGCTCTTTTACAAGCTTGCACGTGCTTAGAGGGGCAGCTATGTGAATGACATCCAGTCATTGGCTATGATGTCAACTATCAGATTTCTGATTGACAGCTGCTACATCAGGAAGCTGGAAGAGGAGTAACACATAACAAAATAACAATTTTTATAATATTCTGAAGGGTCTCCTACAGAAATTCATTTTTATGCATTTTTAATATTGTTTTCTACTTTTTAAAGGAATGCCAAATAATTTTCCAACTAATCACACAGTAATTAGGATTAATGCCTCCAATATTAAATTGCTTCTTTTTTTTTCTTCTCTGACCTTCTTTCTCTTGTTTTTAGCTCTGGGAATTTACTTTTTAAAGGGGGGGACACAGCTAGTGAGTAAAGAACTGTCAATCACCCAGCCTGTCCCCCTGGCACACTACATGTAGATACTATCCATTCTATAAAGTAAAGCTTATTTCTCTGTCACTGCATGGCTAATTGATTCAGCATTAAGATCAGGATACGGAATAAGTCATCTCTGTTGCTCTGTGCTCTTCTGTGCAGATAACACCAATGCTGCAGTTAGCTGCTGTCTGTGTTACTGAGGTCCCAATGTAGCACTGTACCTAAAGAATTCAATTACAAAGCCGCACACACACACACACACACACACACACACACACCTTCAAACTCCTACCGCTAAAAGAAAATCTTACTTGATTCAAGCAGTTATTTAGCTTCCAGTGCTGCTTCCTTCCTATTGCAAAGCAGTTTTATCGTTCATTGGGTGAATTTACAAATCACTGGGTGAATGCTATTGGCTGTAGTGGGGCACAGATCATCTCCACTGAACATGCTCCACACTCTAGCTGTGCCTCAGTTTTGGGAGGGGGTGGATACATAGAGGAGAGTGACAGGGAGCGCTGAGAGCAAAAAGGGATCAAGTTCCTGGCAGCACTAAAAATATAGAAATGGATAAAGGCAAGTCATTTTTTTCCCTTTCGTGTCCCTTTGATGCCCAAAATAGTCCATATTGTATGGACTATCAACACTGTTCTACCTACACTGTGTGTGCACACCCACAAACCCATCAGGTATGTGCATGCAGGTTCCAATAGTGTTCACAGATGAAAGGGTGTGTACGTATTTGCACAGGCGATACACTGCATGTTGCACACACAGCCGATAAATTCCTTCTCCAGGAAATTCCCACATGTGAAGATTCCTTAACGCTGAGTTTATATTGTGGTTCTCAGGTTTGTAATTGGCTGTAAGAACATCAGTAATGTGTGCGCCTCTGTCACATGTTGTCTGCTTCATGGGTGTCCTACATATGGATCTAATATTTAGATCTGTTTGGGGCATGTGTCAGACTGATGGATATAAGTACTTCCATGTGTAATAAGTTATCTGAGGGGGCGAAATACAATACGTGGTCCAGACAGAGACCTCAAGGCATCTGGGATTTTCTGCTCTTAACTATAAATAAAAACATTTTATCTCTCAGACGGAAAAAAATCTGACATCAGTTTCCAGGAAAGTTGCTGATCTAAAAAGCCACAATTAAGATCAGTCGAGGAGTGATCTAATAAAGGAACTATGTGCTGGTAATTGGGTAGGAAGGGTTAATAAGGATCGATGACATGTATCCTGTTGGCGTCGCTAAAGACAAAAGATCTGAGGGATTTCATTCAGCACAACATCATTGAGAAGATGATTGGCCACATAAGACACACACCAGTTCACACTCACTATTCGCCAAGGTTCATCTGCAAAACACACTGGACAGGTGAGCCTATGTTGAAATCAAACCCATACATCTGAATCAAATGGCACCACCTAGTGCCAGAATTATCATGAAAAATCAATGTTTGAATAGTCCTGGACTGACAGAGGGGCAGGCCAAAACTGGATTGGCAGGACAACTTTGCTTCACAGAAGCATAACTGGGAATCACTGGGCCCCCAGCAAAACTATGATGGGGCCAAACTCCCTGCTTCATCTACAGTGGTTTTCTGGGAGGTAGATTGTACCAGTCATAGAGAAAGTAAGAAGATGGGACTCCCCTGGAGTTTACACCTGCTTTAGACAGGGGTAATGATTTAGCGGTTTAGATTCTTACCCTGGGTACTTTTAAAATGGCCCAACACCTCCCTACCTCCCATTATCATATTTTGTGTGGATCGTCAGCATGTAGAAAACTGCTTCTGCCAGGCTTCCTCCAGTGCTTCGGCACTACTTTAATACAAGAAAGCACAGGACACAACCTGGCATGTGAAAACTGTACATACTGACGGCGCTCAGAAATGATATTGGGAGATAGGAGTAATCAATACTACCTCCCTGTCCCAGGTACATTTTTCTATTTATAAAAAGAACATTTTTACATTGTAGTTGTCCTTAGAGTTAAGTGCCCTTTAAGAGCATTTTTTAGACATTTCAGGGTTATTCAATAAAGTTCTTATTTTAAAATGGTGCTAATTTTGCCCCAACGAATCAGATGTTAGCTTACAAATTTTAAATAAATCTGATTGGTTGGGGCAAAATTAGCACCATTTTTAACGATAAAACTTTTATTGAATCTCCCTGTATATTGTTTATAATGCTCAGTAAAGATCAGACTGACCAGGAACCCTGCACATGACCAAATAACAGTCAATGGCCCAAAACTAAGTGGTAGGTTTGATGGCCATTAATGCAAATCTGCTAGTGAATAGCAAATAGTAACATTTCCCTAATGGTCTCTAGTTCCACGTAGACCAAGGGTAAATATTGTTAGTCTGTTAATTGGTTGTTTTTCCCTTTCCCATAGATCATTTGTACAGACAATAAGATGCGATTTTTGTGTGTTTTGAGAACAATGAGTAAAGGTTCATACACACGCTCAATCTATGAGCGAGGAACGACCCCCGACAGCAGAGCGCTACAGCTACAGCGTGGCGGATCGGCGATGACCCCGGCCGTCAATCTGTGAGCTTACACACGCTCACAGATTGAGTGTGTGTACGAATCTTTAGAATTGCTATGTCTTCTACATACATGTATCGTTCAGTCACAATAAACATGCTGTTATTTATTAATGTTCTTAGTCCGTCTACTCCAAAACCAAGGAGAATGTTTGTGAAAAAAATAGAAACAGATTTCCCCTACGGCATGTTCCACACTTAACCCAAACCATGTTCCAATTTACATTCAAATACAATTCAAGTAGAATCTTTAGTGAGTGAAAATCCCATCCGATTTCCGTTGGGTCGAGTTTGAGTTTCAGAAGAAGAAAGTGGTATTAGGAGCATTTCGCGGGTGTGTTACCGGCAAAATGGGTGGGGTCAAGATTGTGATCTAAAGGGCCCATACATACATTGATACTGATCAAGCAATCCCGGAATCAGAATTAATCCAATAAAATCCCCTGTCTGCAGACAGTGAAGCAAAAACAGGTTAAGTGATTCCACACCTTGCCCTGACGATCTTTCATAGATTTTAGCTTGAAAACTGGAACATCCTGGAAGATGGGGTAGACAGCATTTTTTTCCGCCTTGCCTGATCCTTGTTTTTTTTCGAAATACCAATTAAAATCGATGATCGGTCTATTGGAAACACAGAAAATGTCTTTGATATTCTGATCCAGTTTGATCAAAGTCACCAAATTGATCGGAATATTGATGCTGTGTATGGGGAGGGCTTTAATTAAATGATTAAAGCTGAGAAGTGATTCAATAGAAACTAAAGTGCACACATTGTGTTGAAGAGCGGACAATATGTAGTTGAAGGATAAAGTGAGCCAAGGGCAATGGCAGCCGTCCTAACACAGTAAAAGTGGTCTTTGACGGTGAGGCCACACTGCAACGTACAGGAATCGCACACAAAAATCACGACCACTATCGCACGCGATTATGTTGTGGCGATTCTTGTGGGCGCAATCGCGAGCGTGAAAACACGTGCGCAAACGCGCGAAAAAACACGCTAGTGTGGCCTTAGCCCTGAGAGACAAGAGATTTGTGGCCCTTTTGTGAAATTCAAATGCAAACATTTCTGTCTCTGGTGTCAGCAGGGGCCTAAAAACTCTCACCTCAATCCAGTTTTATTGCCTTGAAATGTAGAAGATTATAGTTCCGCAGCTCAAAACTGGGACCCCCCCTCCCCAGCACTTATAACGTTCCATTGTGGCCTGACGATTGCCTTTTGTGGCTTAAGCGGGTCCCGCAGTTCAAAAACCGGGACCCCCCTCCCTGGCACTTAGAAGTGACCTTTGTTGGGGTCCGCATTCAAACCTGACCCTTTATTAAAAGACCTGTTGCTCTAATAAGAGCCTTTATGATAGGGGGTCCCACAGCTGAAATCGGAGCCACCTGGTCCTAAAAAGTAATCTTTTTCAGATCTCCGTCCGTCTTACTTTTTTTCGGCGATGCCGCACAGCCGCCCGCCAAAACACCAGCGCCTCAGATGTTCACCACCTTCTTGGATCCTGGCTCATATGATTGCATGGGTTTTAAAATTTAAGAAATCATATGGTCACATTTTAATAATCCACCCTAGCCATCATATGGCTCAACTTTAATAATCCTAAGCAAATCATATGGTCACATTTATAAATCCTGCAATCATTTGGTCACCTTTTATAATCCTAGCAATCCATATGGTCACATTAATAATCCTAGCAATCAATATGGTCACATTTAATAATCCTGCAATCATATGGTCACATTTATAATAATCCTACAATCTTGCAATTTTATAATCCTAGCAATCACATGGTCCAATTAATAATCCTAGCAATCATATGTCACACTTTTAATCCTAGCAATCAATGGTCACATTTATAATCCTAGCATCCTTATGGTCACATTTATAATCCTATGCAATCAATGGCACATTTTATAATCTCATTGCAATGAACAATATGGTCACATTATATCCTAGCAATCATATGGTCACATTTATATCCTAGCAATCATATGGTCACTTTTATAATCCTAGCAATCATATGGTCACATTTAATAATCACTAGTCAATCATATGGTCACGTTTTATATCCTCCTAGCAATCATCTGGTCCACATTTAATCAATCCATAGCACTCATATGGTCACATTTAATAATCCTAGCAATCAATATGGTCACATTTTAATCTAGCAATCATATGGTCAATTTTATATACTAGCAATCATATGGTCACATTTAATAATCCTAGCAATCATATGGTCAACATTTAATAATCCTAGCAATCACATGGTCACATTTAATAATCCTAGCATCACAATGGTCACTTTATAACTACTAGCATCAACATGGTCCAACTTTAATAATCCTACGCAATCATATTGGTCACATTTAATAATCTAGCAAAATGGCCAGTACTCTACATCATATGGTCCCACATTTTAAATCCTAGCAATCACATGTCCATTTTATATCCTAGCAATCAAATGGTCACATTTTAATAATCCTAGCAATCAATGGTCAACATTTATAATCCTAGCAATACAATGGTCACATTTTATATCCTAGCAATCATATGGTCACATTTTATATCCTAGCATCATAATGGTTCCCACATCTTTATAATCCTAGCAATCATATGGTCCTTTTTAATCTAGCAATCATATGTCCCATTTATAATCCTAGCAATCATATGGTCACATTTATAATCCTAGCAATCAATGGTCACATTTTATAATCCTAGAGCAATCATATGGTCACCATTTATAATCCTAGCAATCATAATGGTCCCATTTTTATAATCCTAGCAATCATATGGTCACATTTTATAATCCAATCAATCATATGGTCACATTTAATAATCCTAGCAATCATATGGTCACATTTTTATAATCCTCGCAATCATATGGGCACATTTTTATAATCCCTGCACATCATCATATGGTCCCTTTTATAATCCCTAGCATGGGTTACCAGATGCATAGGTCACATTTAATTAAACCCTCCCCTAATGGCTGTATAACAGTTACATAGTAACATGTAATTGGAGGGTTGTATAAAGACAATACGTCCATCTATCCCACTTTATACCCACCTAAATACTCTGTAAACAGGTTTATATAGTAAACATATATTTTGTGAGGTTTGTATAAAGACATACTCCATCATAGTCCACCTTTATAATACCCTACCAATCACTTTCTGTATCCATTTACATAGTAACAATATTATTGGTTGTATAAAGACTACGTCCATCTGTCCCACCTTTATACCCTACCTATAAATGTCTGTTAAACATTTCATAGTCAAATATATTATTGGAGGTGTAATAAAGACAATACGTCCATCTGAGTCCACCTTTATACCCTACCCATAATGTCTTATCACTTACATAGTAAGCATAGATAGTATGGAGTTTTGTCTAAAGACATACTCATCTTATCCCAACTTTATCCCTCCCCATAATGTCCGTATAACTTACCTATAACATAGTTAATTGGAGGTTTCTATAATTACATACGTCCATCTAGTCCTAGTCTCACTTTTTATCCTACCTCTAATGCCCTTTCTAGTATTTCATTCGCATAGTATGGAGGTTCTATTAAGACATCCTTCCTACTAGTCCCAACCTTTAAGACCCTACCCATAAATGTCTGTATCAACCGTTTATATAAGTAAAAAATAGTAATGGAGGTAATAAAGACATACGTCCCTCTAGTCCATCCTTTATATCCTACTCATATATTGCCTAACATTGGAAGGAGGGTGCAGTTTGGGAAAAAACATACTTCCTGGCTCCAAATGGTAATTAGAAAGTATCCCTGAACCAACCAGAACTACAGTATATTATTAATACCAGTAATTCTCAATTTATAAGTCCCCCGTAACAAACCAAAACTAACGTATATGTATTAAATACCCAGTAAATTTATCTTCAAATATTATCGTTTCCCCCTACCAACCAAGAACTACATTATATTTATATACCATTAATCGCTTTAAATAATATATAGATCCTTTAACCAACTAGAAACTACATATATGTAAGTATCCGTAAATTCTCATATTATATAGTATCCCTGTACACCCGAACTCCATAAATAGTATAATACCAGTAAGTTCTCAATATTATGAGTATCCCCAGTACCATCACAGAACTACAGTGATGTAATTAATACCAGTCCATTCTCAATAGGAGTAGTTTCCCTGTCCCAACCAGAACTACAAGTATAAGGTATAATACCAGTACTTTCCTCACTACTTATATAGGATCCACCCATACCACCGAACTAACAGTATAATGTATTAATACCCGTAATTCTCATTGATATTATCTAGTATCCCTGTACAACCCGAACTACAGTCATATATATTAATACCATAAATTCTCAATATTATAGTAAACAAATCCCCCTTACTGCAACCAACTGCAGTAATATGTATTATACCAGTTAATATCTCAATATTATATAGTATAATTCCCGTACCAACCAGAACTAAACTAGTATATGTATTAAATCAACCATAAATTTCTTCATATTCTTGTAGCCCCGTACCAACCAACTGCAGGTATATGTAAAATACCGTAGTAATTCCAATCTTATATAAATCCCCGTAACCACAGAACTAAGTATATGTATTAATACCAGTAATTTCTCATATTATATATTCATCCCTGTACCACCCAAGAACTACATATATGTAGTAATACCAGTATTCTCAATATTAGATTGATATAAATCCCCCGTACCCAACCAGAACTACCACCATAAGTACAGTTCTATGTATTAAATACCAGTAATTCTCAATATTATATAGTATCCCGTACAACCAGAAACTACGATATGTGTTATAATACCCATTAAATTCTCATATTAATAAGTATCCCTGTACCACCCAGAACTACCGTAGATTATTAATACCAGTAATTCTCATATTAATATAGTATCCCCGTACCAACCCAGAACTACAGTATCTGTTTAATACCGGATTCTCAATATTATATAGTATCCTCGTACCAACCCAAACTACAGTAATAATGTCTTAAGACCAGTAATTCCTCAATATTAGATAGTAATCCCTGTACCAACCAGAACTACAGTAATGTCTTAATCCCAGTATTCTCAATATTATTATAAGTAGAACCCTGTTACCAACCAGAACTACGTATATGTATTAATACCAGTAATTTTTTCAATATTTTTTTAGTTTTAGAAACTTTTCCAGCCCTTTAAAGCTAATTTTTTGTTCTCACTGTAAGAATATTTCCCTTATTTTCCTTAATCTTAAGGTCTTAAGGATGACCTCTTACATTTTAATATATTTGTTGAACCCTACACCAGAGGGGAGTTTATATGGCCCCTAATATATTTGTATACAGTATCAATTCCCCCACGCCTGCAAACCCACCCCCTCCATTCACCTATTATTTAGTTGCCCTCTTTTTGAACACTTCCATTTCCAAAATGTAACCACTGGTGCTTGCATTTAATATCCCCGTTTGAGCTCCATTTGAGCGGGCTTACAGTGAGTAAATTCCCTTTCAGGGTAGCTTGATGTCACCGGGTAAGCGCAATCAGCAGCACAACGCACCAACTCTTTGACCAGCGTACTTGGTGTCAGTCAATGTAATCGTGTGGTTGCAGTCTACAACAAAATTACTATGGAGTGGAAGCCAGCAAAAAACTGCAAGTAGGTGATGGGACCGGAATAGGCTAAAACCAAATGAACACACATTTAGATTTATCCACAGCTCCGAATAAACATTAAAGGCATGTCACCCTAAACTAGAATTAAACCCCTACTGGCCCCACTAGTGTAGTGGTAAATAAATCCTTACCTTTACATCCCAGCTCCAATGGTTCTCCTGTATGTTTCCCTCTAAAGTCCCAAAACTGGCCACCAGGATCCTGGCAGGGAGGGAAATTGTTTCCGCCATCTGAGCACGTCCTCTCAGGGGCTTTTTTGGATTGCTCAGAGCAGCCCCCTCCCTCCCTCCCCCCCTGCTCCCTCTCCCACCCGTTTTTGTTCTCCCTCCCCCTCGTGTAAATACCTTTTGTGGTATAGTAGGTCTCCCTCCCCATAATAGTTTTTTTCAGAAACTCCCCCAGTCATTACTTACCTTACCTCTCTAATAATAATATATAATAATTATTTTATGTAATGATTCCCCCCATATAAAAGGTTAAAAACGACTTCATTAATAACGATAACAATCTGGGGTGCCCCTATTGCCAAATATGACTTTAAAGAAGGTTCCCAATTGACTAAAATGACTATTTCATAAAGGTGTTTGCTCTAGCTTTGTAATTACTTAATTAACGTGAATACCATGTGATCGTGTTAGGGCAATTCTGGCCTTACACGTGTTTTAATGCTAAACCTTTTTTTAAATTGTATTTATTTTATTTTCCAACAGCAGGGCATAACCATAATACACATAAATCACGCCACCGAGAGTGACCTTCAAAATTAAGGCAAGTGATCCATGTTTTTATGACTAAACACTAACCATGACTTATACAAATCTCCTGAAGTTGAAAAGGCTCCATGGAAACCAAATTTCTCAAATTCCAAGTCTGGTGCAACTTATCTGTGTTTATCGAATCCATCATCACGTCCTTATTAACACTTTCACCTGTGTGTGGAATGGTTTTTTCATTTTTCAAATTTTGCAGGAAGGCTGGGCCTGCTAGGTGCAAAAGATTGTCTTTCTTGATATCTGTTGTAATTGCATTAGATCAGACTGCTTAAATGTTTAGTTCTTGAAGCCGTTTCGTCTAGCATCCGACTGAATCTCTCAATTCAGAAATGACTTGTACAGAATCTGTTGGCAATATATATAGAAGGGACCTTCTGATGCAAGGTGTGACTGGGTTATCAAGTCATTAATGGTGATACTGTAATCATTCTTGAGGGATGTTAAGGCTCTTCTTTCCTGTGTGGTGCGGTTAGATAAGAACGAAAGGAAAGGTTTAGCATGCTAAGGCTGGCAGATAACCTGCGAAGTTTGTTCTGACCTCACTCTGTGGTACCTTTAATGGGGATTGAGGCTTCTATGGCTGATATATATCCATCACAGGGATACTTATAGTGATGGCAAAAATTCAAACCAAGCCCTTGGCCAGGGCCATTTCTCGCTGGTCAAGGGTCCTGTTTGTAACAGTTTTTCCACCATTCCTCCTTTTGTGATAACTTTTTTCTTCATTTCTTTTTTCCAATTATTTTATTTTTTATCTTATTTCTTTTGTTCATTATTTCTGTTCTTATCTTCCTTCTTCTTTTCTTCCCTCCTTTCTTCTTTCTTTCTTTTTGTTCATTATTTCTGTTCTTTCTTCCCTCCTTTCTTTCTTTTTTTCCTTCCTTCTTTTCTTTCCATTCTTTTTTCCTGTTTCCTTTTCTCTTTCTCTTTCTTTCTTTTTTCTCTTCCTTTTTTTTTTATCTCTTTCTTTCTTGCTTTTTCCTTCCTTCTTTCTTTCTCTTCCTTTCTGTTCTTTCTTCCCTCCCTCCTTCCTTCTTTTTTGAATTTGTTTTTCTCTTTCTTCTGTTTCCCTGTTTAGATTGTTCTTCCTTTCTCCTTTCCGACTTTTCTCTCTTTTCTTTTTCTTTTCCATTCTTTCTTTCTTTCTTTCTTTTTCCCTCCCTTTTTTCCATTCTCTCTTTTTTTCCTCCCTTCTTTCCATTCTTTCTTTTTCCTTTTCCCTCTCCCTCACTTTTTTCCATTAGCGTCTTTTTTTTTTCCTGCCCTTCTTTCCATTCTTCTTTTTCCTTTCCCTCACTTTTTTCAATTATCTCTTTTTTTTCCTCCCTTCTTTCTTCCATTCTCTCTTTTTTTCCTCCATTCTTTTCCAATTCTCTCTTTTTCCTCCATTCTTTCCATTCTCTCTTTTTTTTTCCTCCCTCTTTTCCATTCTCCTCTCTTTTTTCCCTCCCTCTTTCCATCTCTCTTTTTCCTCCTTCTTTCCATTCTTTCTTTCTTTTTTTTTCCTCCATTCTTTCCTTCTCTCTTTTTTGTCCTCCCTTCTTTCCATTCTTTCTTTATTCTCCATTCAATCCAATTCTTTCTTTTTTTCCTTCCCTCCATAATGTCTGTATAACAGTTACATAGTAACATAGTATTGGAGGTTATATAAAGTCATACGTCCATCTAGTCCAACCTTTATACCCTACCCATGATGTCTGTATAACAGTTACATAGTAACATAGTATTGGAGGTTGTATAAAGACATACGTCCATCGAGTCCAACCTTTATACCCTACCCATAATGTCTGTATAACAGTTACATAGTAACATAGTATTGGAGTTTGTATAAAGACATACGTCCATCTAGTCCAACCTTTATACCCTACCCATAATGTCTGTATAACAGTTACATAGTAACAT